>ML769612.1:0-114502 GCA_009733575.1 Gymnopus androsaceus JB14
CTAAGGAATAGGATGACAAAGTATCAGCTGTGAGCAAAGAATAAATGTATATTACATACCAGCAACTAGGGAATAGGATGACAAAGTATCAGCTATAAGCAAGAAATAAAGCATATAACATACCATCAATGCCTAGGGAATAGGATGACAAAGTATCAGCTGTGAGCAAGAAATAAAGTTATTACATACTATCACCTAGGGAATAGGAAGACAAAGTATCAGCTATGAGCAAGAAATAAAGTATATTACATACCAATAGCTTGGGAATAGGATGATAAAGTATCAACTGTGAGCAAGAAATAGAGCATATTACATACCAATAGCTTGGGAATAGGATGATAAAGTATCAGCTGTGAGCAAGAAATAGAGCATATTACATACTAGTACCTAGGGAATAGGATGACAAAGTATCAGCTGTGAGCAAGAAATAGAGCATATTACATACTAGTACCTAGGGAATAGGATGACAAAGTATCAGCTGTGAGCAAGAAATAAAGCATATTATTACATACTAGCACCTAGTGAATAGGATGACAAAGTATCAGCTGTGAGCAAGAAATAAAGCATATAACATACCAATAGCTAGGGAATAGGATGACAAACCATCAGCTGTGAACAAGAAATAAAGCATATAACATACTGGTACCTAGGGAATAGGATGACAAAGTATCAGCTGTGAACAAGAAATAAAGCATATTATTACATACTAGCATCTAGTGAATAGGATGACAAAGTATCAGCTGTGAACAAGAAATAAAACATATTATTACATACTATCACCTAGGGAATAGGATGACAAAGTATCAGCTATGAGCAAGGAATAAAGCATATTATTACATACTATCACCTAGGGAATAGGGATGAAAAAGTATCAGCTGTGAGTGAGAAATAAAGCATATAACATAAGTACTCGCTAGGGAATAGGATGACAAAGCATTAGTAATGAGCAAGTCGTAACAGTATGTCACTGAACAGAGAAAGAAACATACATTGAGGGAGAGGGCTGGCTAAAGCAAATCCCATCCCGAAACCTGCAATGACGAGGGTAATCAATTTGAATTGCATGATCCCTGGAAGATAGTAGATAAAAAGGTACTGAGGAGATTGAGCAGGAGACAAAGAGTCAAAGATCAATGGAGACTCACTGTTAGCGAACCTTATATATACTCATTTTGTAATCTCGCTTGCCATCTATGGCCTTGGTCGGATGGCAAGCAAAAGTAATCATTTCGCCTCCCGAAAGATGTTACATTAGACTAGATTTTTTCGGGGTTGAATGGTGAAATCTTTCCCTGGCCAATCATAGACTCGAGACACTGGGCTAGCAAAGCGAAACTGAAGCAAAGTGTGGTCATCACTGGCGGAATTCTATTAAAGGGCTCCATTGGGGTGATTTTTTTAGTCACTTTGACTTGTCATTTGCTTGCTCGGTGCTACCCTATGCGACATTCGCAATGTAAACAGCCACATTGGATACGTCCGCTTAATGTGTCTGATTCCTACGCTAACGGAAAGAAAAGCAATCAATACAAATCTTCAATTCATTTTAAGTTCCTCTCTGGTGTAATGCAACCACTCGAGTTACTTTGGCCCCACTACATGATTACATGAGTTAGTCTACCTCTTGATGTATCCAATCCATACGCTTATGGGCAAGAATTATAGGTCAGACTGACTAGAGCTTTGGGTAACAGGCAGTGGGATGGCAAGCAAAAGTAATCATTTTGCCTCCCGAAAGACGTTTCATTAGACTAGATTGTTTCGCGGTTGAACGCTGAAATCTTTCCCTGGCCAATCATAGACTCGAGAAACTGGGCTAGCAAAGCGAAACTGAAGCGAACTGTGGTCATCGCTGGCGGAATTCTATTCAAGGGCTCCATCGGGGTGATTTTTTTTAGAGTCACTTTGACTTGTCATTTGCTTGCGCTACCCTATGCAACATTTGCAATGTAAACAGCCATGTTGCATATGTCCGCTTGATGTGCCCGATTCCTGCGCTAGTGGAACAGCAGTTGATACAAATCTTCAATTCCTTTTAAGTAAAGCAAAGTATGTGTCTTTTGGAGTCTCCTGTGGAAGGTTTATCTGCGAATAACGGGATCCGAAGTCTCAGACTTGCTCACTTCTTCTCTGGTGCAATGCAAACACTCGAGCTACTTTGGCCCCACTGACATGATTACATGAGTCAGTCTACCTGTTGATGTGTCCAATCCATACGCTTATGGGCAAGAATATGACTTGCTCGCTTCCTCTCTGGTGTAATGCAAACACTCGAGTTACTTTGGCCCCACTGACATGATTACATGTCTATTATTGGTAGTGTAGTTCAATGTGATTTAATTGAAAGATTGATTCTGGTTCGGAGCAACGAGAGTTTAGTATTTGTTGTACAAGTTATTCAACGGGTATCATACCTGGTTTGGAGCAACAAGAGTTAAAGGGGTTGTTGCTCCGACCCAGGTTAGTAAGTATTTGATTGTACTAACCCGGCATGGGCGCTTGGACACCATCCGTTAACACCCCCCCTTGTCCTGTGTCTAGTCGAAGCATAGAAGTCCATCGTGTATGTAGAATTCGGTGAAGTGGTTTAGTAAGCAGGTCCGTGAAGTTGTCTTTGTTTGAGACATAGATCACATTGAGTTGTCGTTTCGAGATACAATCTCGAATGAAGTGTTCGCGAATGGAGATATGTTTCGTCTTGCTGTGAGCAAGTGGATCGTGTGTGCAGGTGATCGCGCCTTGATTATTGCAAAAGAGTGATGTGGGGGAACGTTGGGGAAAACCCAATTCTGCAAACAAGTTTCTGAACCATAGGATTTCACGAGCGCAGTGAGTCGAAGCAAGATATTCTGCCTCGCAGGATGAGAGAGCAACGACCCCTTGTTGCTTTGAACTCCACAAAAGAGGGGAGTTACCCATCATAATGAAGAATCCAGATATTGATTTACGGGAATCTCTCATCCCCCAGTCGGAGTTGGATAGAGCTCGGATAGTAGGATAAGTGGTAGTAGATGCTCCCAAGTTGAGGGAGTAGCAAGGTGTCCCCTTTAGATATCAAAGTAGGTGCTTAGCGGCGGCGATATGTGAGGGACCGAAATTAACCATGTATCCAGCTAGTTCCCTGACAGTGTAGCTGATGTCTGGTCTAGAACAGTTTGAAAGATACATGCACTTCCCTACGATTGCGCTGTATGGGAAACTCTCTACTATCTTCTGTTCTTTGCATTCCAGTTCGAGTTCTGAGTTGGTGGTGAGGTTGTTGATTAGTGGGTCTTCATCTTTGGTCCCCCCCTCGTCTGTTGTACCGACGAAGTTAACCATGTATTGTGCAGGTAACCGTCTCGTATGAGAAGGTCTAGGAATGACTGGCAGAGCCATTTCGACATTGTCACTGTTGGTGTCTCTGCAGTCGCAGGGTTTAGGATTGAAAATAGATTGATTTTAAATGTTACTTACACATCCATTTCACCACCGTGTGGAGCGTTCGATGTGTCTTGTTCATTGCTGGTCAGCGGGTTCCTACGGGTGCGTAGTTTTAGTTTATTTCATTTGGGTTAACGGAGTGGTCACTCACATTTCATCATCCAATTCGGATGGGTCAAGTTGTTTAAATCGTTCACCACCACGTTCAGCGTTGTCTGAATGGTGGTCAACATCCACAGGGAGGTCATCCCATAGCATCTCGGAGGGTGGTAACGCGGGTAGTATTACAGGGAAGCCATGGAAAACAATGTCGCGGCGAGTTAGGATTGTGCGAGATTTTGGAAAATAAATGAGGTATCCTTTGGAGTCCTTGGCGTAGCCAACGAAACAACCCTCTTCACCACGTTCATGGATTTTGGGCTGTCTCTCCGCGTTAGGTTTCCTAGCAGTAACTAGTGCACCAAAAGGTTGAAGATGTGAAAGATCCGCATGCCGTTTTGTAATGCATTCGAAAGGTGTCTTGGTTTTATCGGAAATGGCGGAATGAGGGACGCGGTTCTTTACGTGCACACCGGAGAGGGCAGCGAATGGCCAAAACCAGTAAGATAGGTTACCATCGACTAGCATAGCACGAATCATGTGCTCGATAGTCTGGATGGTCCGCTCAGCGACCCCATTCTGTTCGTGTGCGCCAGGCACAGGCCTTTCGTAGCTGATTCCAACCTTTTTGCAGTAGGTTTCAAAGGCACCTGATACCAGTTCAGGTGCATTGTCAACGTGAAGGAAGACGACAGGGTATCCCAGATAGCGTTCCGCTGCCAGGCAGAACTCGTCAAAACAAGTGATTGCTTCGTCTCTGGTCTTCAGAAAGAAGATCCAGATGTAGCGGGAATAATCATCAATGAAGATGATAAAATAGCGAAAGTTTCCGTAGCCAAGGGGTAGACGGCCACAGATGTCTGAGTGAATACGGAAAAGTGGACGGTCAGTGCGTGTATTGGACCGTTTGGGAAATGGGAGACATTTGATGTTTGCGAGTGCGCAGACACGGCAGTTCTTGACCTCAACTGTGTCCACGGGTAGGCCTGTTGTTGCTTGCGAGAGGCCTTTAATGTCTAGGTGCCCCATTAGATGGTGGTAAAACCCAACTGTTTATTAGACGCGGAATCCGTACCAGGACTGAATAGTCTCGTAATATCCGGTACCATGGACGCGATCACCGAGGCCTCTGATTGCGGGGATGTCAAAGTGTTCCTCGGATCAGAGTTTGGGGACATAACCGGCGTTACGTCCATCTTGTACAAGGCTCGTACAATGGACCCGGTTGCGAAACAATTGTTATTCTTATTGAGGTACATGATTTTCCCGTTGCCAGTCCTTGTACTGACGCCCTTCTGGTCCAGCCTTGAACCCAATATTAGGTTACACCGGGCTGAGGGAATATGCAACACATTGGAGAGTGAGAAGTTTTGGTGTGAGTTGCCAATTTTCGACTGGAGTATGATTGTGCCCTTTCCTACAGCAACCACTGATAGTTTTGAACCAAATCCGTGTACTTTGAGGGGCTTGTTTAGAAGAGTGTAATCATGGAAGAATTTCTGGTCTCGGAAGATATGGCGAGTCGCTCCCGTATTGCGATTTATTGTGTTTTCCTGAGGTTTGTTCGTGTTTAGGGCTATGGCATTGACCGTAATCCTTTCTGATGAGTCCGCAGATTCTTCGTCATCTATTCTGTTGGTCAAGAACGCGAATGCCCCTTCGATTCTGTTCAACAGACTATTCGACTCCTCATCTGATACCTCGCCGTAATTGGCCAACACGGCTTCTCGACTGGGGTCACCAATCTCATCCTCTGGTTCAGCCATCCTCGCGCTAGCGCCAACTTTCTTCAACATTTCCTTCCTCCAATCTGCTGCCCTAGTGTCTAGGGGGAAGTGAATTCTCCTCAATCCTTTGTACCAGTCGGGGTACTTTCCAGCACTTCCACCGTTGTAAGCAAAACATTCGTCTATCATGTATCCAACTGGATAACCACAGAACTCGTTCCCGCAGATCTTCTTCTTCTCATTCGCTCCCAGGTACGGCTTCAATTTGCGATCATTTCTCCGGATTTGGTGCTGTTGTCGAGTTGACGAGGAGGAAGAACTAGCCGATTAGGCACCAGGTACAGGATTATTGGCTTGTTTTCCTCTCTTCCCAGAAAGGATCGCATTGACTGAAATTGTCGAAGCAGATATACCTTTGTGGATTTCTTCTTCTCGAAGACGTTGTATCACCTGCCTTGAGCTGTAAGGCGTACCTGCAGCTTCAGATTCCTTCATCTTCTCATGGAGGTGATCACGACAGTAGCACCAATTGTCGTCGCTGGTCATTAGCGTCGCAAGATGCTTTGCGAACTCGGGATCAGGCATCAGCAGAGGGTCTGCATCGCGGAGACGACTGTACAGTTGGATCATCGTGGTCAACCACGAGGCGGGATTGTCAGAGTCTCTGCAGACATTGCCGATGATTTGCTGTTTAAGGGATATGGCGGCCAAGGAATTCATAGGTTCGTATTCATTTTTCAAGGCGAACCATGCTGAGTGAGCAGACTTGCAGTTGTCGACGACGTAGAGTTTCTGGGTTGGAACAGCCTTGACTATAACGGCGAGGGCTTTCTTATCGCCATCTAACCATGTCTTGGCTGCAGCTTTAGCTAGTGCAACTGCTGCTTCGTTACCGCGGGTTTTCCCTTTCACCCAGTTGCCCTCCACAAGGACATCGACTTCCGTACTTGTCTCGAGGGTAGGGATCACCGGTGGCTTGTAACCCGGGCCATTGATGTATCTCCAGTAGTCCGCAGCATCGAGTTCAAGCTCGGATTTTCTGCAGAATTCGTTGTAATTATTCGAACCATCTTCGTTTTCCTTTATAGGGGTAAGCGAGATTTTCTTCCAATTCCCTTTCTCGGAATCATCGGTGATTTCGGTCATAGCTGGTGAAGGAAGTTCCGATTTCGAGAGGTTGTATTGCCGTAAGGTTTATTGGGTTCAGAGAACTTGGTGAGCTCGATATGTGATGTATATGCGCAGATTTAGAGCTCGGGGCCCATAACCTATTATCGGTAGTGTAGTTCAATGTGATTTAATTGAAAGATTGATTCTGGTTCGGAGCAACAAGAGTTTAGTATTTGTTGTACAAGTTATTCAACGGGTATCATACCTGGTTCGGAGCAACGAGAGTTAAAGGGGTCGTTGCTCCGACCCAGGTTAGTAAGTATTCGATCGTACTAACTCGGCATGGGCGCTTGGACACCATCCGTTAACAATGTCAGTCTACCTGTTGATGTGTCCAATCCATACACTTATGGGCAAGAATTATAGGCCAGACTGACTAGAGTTTTGGATAACAGGCAAGAAGGCAAGAAGGAAACTACTAAAGGAACCCAAGACTTCTTGAAAAAAGATACAAAAAACAAAATAAATAAATAAGAAAGGATTTTCAAAAATGCATGGATCCGAGTTCCGACTAATAGACAGCAACAGGCCTTCAGCAGAAGGTGTTGGAGATAGAGCTGTATTGGGCAATCAAGCCATACACCCTATCCGGTTCCATTTCTTTTCAGTATATGCACTTGATGCGCTGTTTTCATATTTAAGTTTATCTGTACTTATTATTCAGTTAATAGATATTGTAGATAGTTCAGCCTATCATTAGAAGTATCGTACTTTGAACTTATCACCTGCATGTTTGGTAGGGCTTACTGCTATTAGACCACTGGAATTAAGTCAACGTTCAGACTTTATTTCAACAAGGGAGGGAACAAGTAAAGCTTACATGATGACATCAACCGCTTCAATCTATGTATGCCAAACACACTGATGGTAGTCTTCCACGTTAGTAGTACTACTAAAAATGAGTGTTTTGTTCTACTTGCGTACACTGATGAGATTTGGGAAACCGGTTCGGCGTTTTAATTTGATAAAGACGACTCGGAGAAGGCGGCCCATGACTCCAAGTTCGAACAAGTTGTGTAGTTAACAAGTAGTGTTTGATGCCAGGTTGTTGGGAGCGAGACACAGTACAATGGTCGCTCACAGCGTGGCTCTGTTTGAATTGAATCCATAGTTGAGCTGTTGCACAGCACTTGGAACAGTCTGTCGATACATATACGCTTCATCCCGAAGTTATCGTCCCGTGTGTAAGTATGTATGTGAGAGAGTAGTAAGAGCATTCAATTAAAAAGAAACTTCGCGTATTTGACTCTTAGGCTCCAACCACGATTAAGCCAGCCAAATCGAGCATCAAGTAGTAATAAGATGTTTGTGTGAAAGGTCAAAGCGAGCTTTATCATCTATTTTAGGAAAACGGAATACTGGAAAGGGCTGGACAAGTCACATTATTCTCCCATTGTGACGCATTTTTTCAACTCTTCACGTCTCTTCATCTAAGCCACTCGAATAAGTACTAGACTCGGAGCGTCGCCGCCACTTCCATAATCATCATGATTTCCCGAGCTCAGCGCGACTCGACTCTGCACTGCTCAGACTTTCCCTGTAAGGTATGTGAAGCTCACCATAGATATTTAGTGGCGGTTACTTACCTAATACCTTCATCTAGGAGCCACGCTCCACATTGTTTATGGTCAGTCCTGTGACGGTAGCAAGCCCCAGGACCCGGAGTGGAGGTGTATGCTCTGGTACGACGAATCCAGTTCCTTGCGTTGAATTTCTCTCGCCCACAACGCCTAATTCAAGTTTGATATTACTGGGCATCATTGAGAGGCAGGAAACTCGTCTCAAACAAGCGGTAAATACAATCTGGAAAATTTCAAAATGAAAAACTCCGCGCCCCTTGCGCCGTCGCGTTCCACAGCCTTGAGCTCTTCATATAAAAGCCTCGACAGAATCTGTCAAGACCCCCGGCCTTCAACCCGATCCACGTCCCTTTGCTGGTTCAAAGTTACTACGATTCGTGTTTTCGGACATGCGTTTTAATAATTCCCATTACTACCAATTCACAACTGCCCCCCTCCTTATCCTAGGGTTCTCCTTCCTTCTCTCCGCTGTGTGTGCAGTACCCGTCCCCGGTGCAGCCATGAGTACGGTAAGGAGCATGTTGTATTTCGCTAATGCATACATTGACTTGATGTTATCACGCATACATAGGCGAAAAATGTGAAAGATATAGTGGTGAGTAACATATCACGATCACTGATACAACCACTAACCAAATCTTCTCGCAGACCAAAAAACCCGAGCTTCTTGTCGCGTTTATTCACCCCCTGACCACCGAAAATTACACCTGTAATAAGACTCGTAAAAAAGCCGCCAAGAGAAAAATACAAAACGAAATCTCGACCGACGAGAGATTCAAAACACTCTCATTAGCCTGGAGAGATAGCGACTGCCAGATTACGCATCCGACGAGAACAGTCCATTTCTCTTTGACTCAAGATAACCCTCCTGCATCCTGGTTGGGGCATATTGAACTGGACCATTTGGACAAACCATGGGTCTTGGTATACGGCTAGTGGTAGAGGTCACACTTTATGGGTGTTTGGGGAGCCGGAGGTTCTGGAGGGACATGTCGAGTCGAATGATGGTTGGTTGATGTCAGTAGTTGATATATTTCGCAAAAGATATGATCTTAAACTAAGGGAGAAGCTGCGGCGAAGCTGTACGTGTGTATTCAAGCTAAAGCGAAACCAGAAAACAAAAGTCACGAAAAAGGAAAATGTCCATCATGCTACTGTATCATGCGTTTGGTCCATTTCGAATCTTCAGCATCAACTACGTGTGTATACTATTATTCCTATCCATATCCATCCTCCTACCACAATCTAATCCTACACATGTTTCTTTACTACACTTCTGCACATAAATATTCGAAAACATAACGAACAAACAACGATTTTTTCGACAAGAAAATTTACGATTTAAACAGAAAAAAAAGAAAGAAAGAAAAGAAAAGAAACGGTTTGCTTGGCGAAGGACTAGAGAAAATCATTAGAGATGTACGAGAGGAAGCCTATCGCAACCCCCCACACAGAAATGGTTCGGATTCAACAACGCAAAGGAAACATACCCAACCCTCTCCTCGTGCTCCTTCCCTCAGTCCCTGCCCTGCACACCCGCCATCCCATCCCTCACATACTCCTCAAACAACGCCTTATACCCCCTCTCCCATCGACTCAACGCCGGCCTCCTCTCCACGATATCTCCCGCACTCCACATAATCCTCAGTTCATCCAATTCCTTCCTCGTCTCATTGTCCGGAACCAGGATGTAGAAATCCCCTGCACGGACCTTATCGAGCATGTAGAGCACGGTTTCTTCAGCTGACCAGGCGCCGGGGGGTTTTGCAGAGCCGGAAGAGGTGGAAGTCATGCCGGTATGCGTCCATCCGGGGCTGGAGGGATGGTTAGTCGGCTGGTCATCAAGTATTGCCTGTTCCATATTATTCTAGAGGTCGACAGTTTTTTTTGAACTTGTTTTGTTTGGGCCTAAAAGTGAATAGAAATCTATGGAAACAAAAGGCCCAGACTGAAATGAATGCAGCTTCGCAAAGCCTTTCATTCATTTCGAGGGCCAAATAAACAAGTCCAAAAATATTCGGACCTCTAGAACAATATGTAATAGGCAAATAAGAGTGTGGTGACGCACATGAACAGATGAGCAGTGACGTTTGGATCAGGCCGTTGCCTCAACTCGTGAGCCAAGCTTTCGGTGAGAGATTTGACTGCAGCTTTGGAGGCGTTGTATGCCGGATTCCCGCTGGCAACGCACGAAGCACAAAATAGTCGATCCCACATGGATCAGAATACAACTATTCAAAAAGGAACCAAAAAACATACGGAGGATTCGTTATGCCTTGCTTTGAACCAGTGTTGATAATCATGCCTTGATTTTCTTGATGAATCATAGACTGCAACAGTTACAATTGCCGTATCGATAGAATGGGTTGCGGTAGGAGAGATGCGATATCGTGCATCGTGCATCCAGGGACAATAGGACGGGAGAATTCGAAGAAACGAAAAAGATATTTCATCAACACGATGCGTCCGAAAGGAGCTCAGAGGAGATATAGGAAAGACGTACAGGAACGAACGTTTGCTGGACGTTGAGGATTCTACGGAAAGTAAGGCGAAATGAGCATCATCGTTTCAAGTGAGCGCTGGAAACGTACCCAAAGAGATTAACATCAAAGATAGTCTTCCAGGCGTTTAAGCCCTCCCAAGAGCTGCCACCCTTGAGACCAATCCCGGCGTTGTTCATAAGAACCGCGACCTGGACGAAGATGAGTATCGTACACGGTGATTTGGGGTATTAGGTTGTTGCGTTACGAGACAGGGGATAAGGATAAAGGGTAGGATACGATAGGTTGGGGAAAGAAATAACAAGTGGCCTTGGTGCTGGAGACCACAATCCTCACCTCGCCCCACTGCTCGTAAACTTTATCTTTAAAGCTCACGACCTGGTCTATCTTGGACACATCGGTTGGAACGACAAGGACATTCGCTTCGCCGACGATAGCTGCGACCTGTTTGCCAACCTGTTCAAGCTTTCGCTCATCGATATCGGCGATGGCGATCTTTAGTTTGAGTCTGGTTTACAGAGTAAATATTAATCAAAGTTAAGGAATAATTATTGAGTCGTACTTGGCAAGCTCCAGAGCAGCAGCATGGCCAATACCGCTGGCGGCACCGGTTATAACAGCGACGCGGCCTTCGTTGATGATCGGATGAACGTCGTCGCCGAGACTAGCGCTGTTGGGTTTAAAGGACCCAGTACCAGAATATGGCGGCCTAAGCGGTGAGCCATTGCGACTTGTATGATTCGAAATAGCTGGTCGTTCGAGCATCGTAAGTTGCAAGGTAGAGAACCGTAGGCGTAAATAAATACGATGAGGTGAGGTGAAGAGAATTTATAATAAATTATTTCATTACAGTACATGACGACATCGGATTAGGAGAACCAACCCCAAAGTTCCGTCTTACCGCGTTCATTTGCAACGCTCTGCGTGAGATTGGCCATTCTTCGTTAGATTGGGGGAGACTAGCGGAAATAGTTAGATAGTTTATTCCAAATTTACCATACGACCGAGGGCACATTCTGGAAATATATAGTAGGAAACAGAGACCAGGAGAGTATCATATATCGTTTTCAGACAGCAAGAAACAGATAGACGCGAGAAAAGAGAAAACATTACTAGGAAAAGAGAAGAGAGAGAGAGAAGAAAGCCCAGGCGCGTCCGAATAATAGGCAGGTATAGGTACTCATCAAAGTAGTAAGTTGCGATTGTCCAAAATACCCCCCTAAGCAGATTTGAGCGTCGGAGGAACAACAGCACTAGGAGGCTGGCTCGGTGGACCTCCTTCAATTCCCATCTTCTTCCTCACAAGCTCAAACGTCTTCAACATCTTCCTTCTAGCTCCAAGCGCCGCAACACCCTTCGCCTCGAGCTGCGCCTCGTCCATTATAACCATGTCCTGCCACTTCATGTGCTCAAAGTTGGGAGTGTACTTGTGCAGTCTCAAGCTCCTCAACCAGCCAGGAATATCGGTGAGCAGTGCTGGATCGACATCTTCTTCGCCTTTGGGTGTAGCTCCGCCGACAGTGCTACCAGGGCTCCGTATGGATCTCGCACTCGGAGGACCACCTCTCCTAGAATTAACGCCAGCACTCCCCGGGCCCTGCATCCCCATCCATCCCTGCTGTCCAAACCCACTCGCAGCCATCTGCGCCGCAAGCAGTTGCGCCTCGGGAGAGATTCCCATGGCAGTCAGCATGTTCATATTAAATGGCGCAATCGGCGACATTCCAAGATTCGGCATACCCATGCCTCCGAGCGCGGGACTACCCATGCCCATTCCAAATCCACCCATTTGCATTCCCAGACCGTTTAGACCCGCCATAGCGTTAGCGAGACCGTTCTCATCTAACCTGTTGGACGATGTATTCGAGAGCGCCGGGCTCCGAGCGCCTACCCCAGACCAGCCCGCCCCCGGCGCACCAGCACCAAAGTTCGCATTCCTCATCCTGTTGTTGCCATGATGCTGTCCGTTATCATCGTCGTTGTTCTTGTTCCGCCTGTGGATCGTGGGGTCGCCCATCCGAGGAACGCCGGGAGCGCTGTTTTTGTTGGCCGACCATTCGTTGAGCTTGGAAGCAGCGGCATCGAGGCTTCGAGTATCCTTTTGGAACATGGGAATGAGCGGCGTATTGACCATGCTTGCCCAGCTTCCATCTCCATTGGGAACAGTGACCTCGTTGGTCGAAGCGCTAGGTGGCGCACGGGGCGAACCGATCGTACCCGAGAACTCCGTACTCTTTGGGCGAGAGGCGCTATTGACAACGACCTCTTGCGCTCCGCCATTCTGCTCTGCAACCTGACCAAGCTGCGAGCCAGCGGGAGCTCCCCAAACCCCACGATTCTCAGCGCCGGCAGAGGCTAGAACAGGCGCGGAGATTCTGTGCGCTGCGTTGCTAGCCTTGAATTTGGCACGCTGCTGAGCAAGAGTTGCAGCGGGATCAGACGAATTGCCAATGGCAGCAGAGTCGGGAGATAAAAAGTTGGAAGAGTTGTCGAGAACGAGCGACTGACGATTCCCTGCGCTACCGCTAAAGTTTCGGGCGGTAGGAGAAGCGGGGAGACCAGATTTGAGCCCGGGCGATTTAAGTGTGGCAAGTTTGGCCTCCATCTGGCTTTGCATGGAACCTGAAAATGACAGATTAGTTTCAAGTGAGAAGATGGAGTAAAGCCCGTACCACCCATTGCAGGACTCAATAGAGCAGTCATGGGGTCCGACCTAGCCATTTGCTGGAGGACAGTGATGAAGAAGCGGATTTGAACTTGAGTTGAATGTTGAAGAAGACTGTAAAGAGCGGCTGTGCGCTCAGCTTCGGAGAGAACCTTGAACCCTAAAAGACAATAAGAAAATGAGACATGCAATAAGAACCAGGCTTACATTGCTCGATGGCAGAGAGTTCCTCTTTAAAATTAACGTCCAAAGATGCAGCAGCCATTTCCTCTAGGAGTAGCCTCGTAATTTTGGAGATTTTCGAACCATTGGTCCAGAGCCTCGGCTGTTAAACTTTAATGAAGCCTGGAATAAACCGCAAAAAGAGAGTTACTAACCTTCTGGAGTCTGTTGGAACATGCCGGAACTTCCCAAAAGCTCGCTGGTAGGACGAGCGCTATTACCTCCTGGACGAGGAGAGGGAGGAGCAGCAAAGCCTCGGGTAGCTTGTGGGCCCATAGACTGACGGTTCTTGCCAGGATCATTAGGAGCTGGAGAAGGGCTGGGACTGGTCGAAGGAGGACGGTAAACTCATTGCGAAATATAAAAGATAAAAAGGGTGAGACCTGAGGAATAAGACTGGGGCTTGTTGGGACTAGTAAAGATTGCTCAACCAGCGATGTCGGTAAAGGGTCGTCCTTGTTGTACTCGTTAGAGTCGTGATACTAAATTGTCCGGACTTCGAGTCTGTGGACTAGCTAGAAACAAACTGCTAAAATTGCAGCAAAGTTTGTGGTTCTAGACGAGACCAGCGGATCCTGCCGGTCTAGCGAGGTACGCGAGGATGTTCTACGCAGGGAATGGCGGAAAGAACGTGCTGAACGACGTCGAAAAGTCTTTCGAGGATGAAAGGCTTGATGAGAGAAGGGAAATTTGTTGGCGGTATGAATGTTTGAATCTCCCATCAGCTGACAAATCTTCTTCTCACGATCTCAGCCATGTTTCAGGACAAAGCGTTTCAAAATCCCCCAAGCTTAGCTAGATAGCATAATTTAGCCAAGCTACACAGGTAAAGGAACCGCTTTCTGGTTTAGATTGCGGCTAAAAAACTGTTCTATCAGCCGCATTCTACATGGAGGTACAAGCCGCTGTTCGAGTTCTCAGTTCCCAGCCCCTGGACTCGGACAGATGGATTCAAGTTCGTTCCGGAATCTAACCCAACTCGTTGACCTCGTATGAGATCACGACCTATGTATAGCGGTGCAAATCAGTGGTCTGGAGGACATACCTTCATCATCCGTTCTGCCTTGATATCTCCGCTATTCCCAATTCGCTACTAGGCGTTGCATCTAGTTGGGATCTCCCGCTGAGAGCCTCAGTCAGTGCAAGCCTGTACTCCCGAAGAACATGGTTATTTTGTTGGTACTTGGCCGTTTCATCGCCAGTCCTTCCTTATAGCGCTAATATAGATAGACCTGCCGAGCTGAATGTGCATTCAAATAAGAGCAAAAATGTCTGTGACAAGGACAAAGACGGTATCGTGGACAGTTCATCGTGATCATGATCATTCATGATCATCTTGAAGAAGCAATGGTATCGCTTATAATAATAGTATATCATGAGCGATAATGGGATTTACTCCCCAAGACGTCTCGCGACTTGATCAGATTTTATCTCCTTCACCGTCACTCACATCGAGAATACTTCTCAAGTGCGATTCAGAGTCAGGCAAGTCTCATCTCGACATCAGTCTCAAACAGATAGACAGTATTCTGACATCAGTGTACAGATACTCCAGAATGGAACGATCAGTGAAAACAGACAAGCAGGCGGTAAACAACAAATATATATATAGAACTGCACACGAACGAATGAAAGCAAAAGAAGCAGTGGTGTCGACCTAGGCCTTCTAATATGAATGCAGCTCAGGAGGAATGATAGTGGTCGCGAGAAAAAGATGAGTCGTTATGCAGATTATTGAGGAATCAAAAAAAGCAGATACAAAACGAGAATTGTTCGACGAGGGCTCGGAGAAGCCTGTCAGACCACCTAGTAAATAATCTCCTCGATCATCGTCTCCCACTAATGGCTGATAATCTCCAGCCATGCGCTAGTGGCTTGCTCAGCGTCCTAAGCTCCGACTCTGTGAGCGCCTGTTCTCACTGGGACGTTGGATAGCTTGGATACGAAGAACGAGTTGCGCCACGGGGAACTACGGGATCAAGCTCGCTATCCAGAGCACCTCATGCTCGGTCTTCACCCTTGAATTCCTCGTCTGTACTAGTGTGTCTAGTCTCTCCAGAGATGTTGGAAGACGAAGATTTGGTATCATCGTACACGAGGAGTTGATGCACGCTCGTCTGCGGAACCCATAATTTTCGGAAATAAAACTAGGCTCCGCGAATGATTCAAGACTCTGATTTAAAAGGCCTGCTATCTTTCTCTTCAGTCCTTGTTTTACGAATCGATGTCATCCGAGGACCTAGAAGATAAACAGGACTCATTAGAATTCGAAGACGAGCCCTACTATAGCGACCACTCACGCGGTCAGCCAAGGCCCTCCGAAGAAACACTCGGTTCTTTCAAATCCGAGTTCCTCAAGTTCTACGCGCGAGCTTGGGTAGCCGGAATCCGGGCCACACCTACCATCACAAAGGACTCATTGCGGATAGGCTCTCAGAAGGGAGGAAGAAAATCATCATCGATGCTATGGTGGGAGAAGTTTCTCGGCGAAGCTCAAGGAGAAAAGTCGACAAATCGAAAAGGAAGTGGAGAATGACACTACTACATTTGACGAAAACGACGAACACTGAGTGGTCGTCGAGGCTGCTATGAGGCTTGGACGTGAGGTCGATGATCACCAAGCTTCCGAAACAGGCCCAGAGAAGGAGAGGAATAGGATCCTGAATCTCGGACTCAAAGCTCGGCTAGGTAACTCTAAATTGGTTTGGAAAGAGATTCCCCTGTTAGCTACATGGAGGATCGATGAATATGACGGAAACGAGTGGGTTGTGGTCGAGTGAAAGAAAACACGATGGATAATGTATTTACATCAATTCAATACTTACACTGATTGCTCGGATCATGTTAGCTTGGTGAACCGCCCTCTTACGAGGATTCTAGGAATATCTTGTACAATTGCTTCAGGTTATAGGGCGAGAATAAGCGCTTATTCTCTTGCCATTTGAACGCTCGTTGGCGTTTATTATTTTTTTTTCTCGTGTCCCTCCCATAATCCTCCCATGGCAGGCCTTTGGAGTGACGTCGTATTCCCTTGTCTAAAGAAACACGATTCAAAGGCCTTTAAACCATTCCTGAAACCATGTCTCACCAAAGCTTACATTTCATCCCGCTTTTCGACTCAAATCTAAAATCTATTCCTCCGACCTCGGGCAAGACTGGAAAGGAAGAGAAATGTTCAAACTTCGTATCTAGAATCTGGAAGGATGTGCATGAAACGCGATACCGTTTGCAAGTGCAGCGGCTCGCTAGCCTGAGGTTACAGCTAAGTACATCTTTGTACAACCGCTGTTAAGAGATAGAATATTTGACTCTCCGGTACGATTCTTATACAGGATCATATTTACGAGAGAATTACTGAAGACTATCGGTTCTCGAGAAGAGATGATTCAGTCGATGCTGGGATCGTACATCTTTGAAGAGTGATGAATATGACCATAGAGAACTGAAGACTTCAATCGCTCCTTATTCTACTCGATAATCTTGTACATCCGTACGCTTTGCGAGTCACTTCTTCATGCGCTTACGTCTAGATCCTGGTCGTAGAAGCCTAGTATACCTCCAGTGATTTTTCCCAAAGCCATCTTCGATCTGCGACTTTCGCGCCTACAGGAGCACGCCGAATGAACATGCCCTTGCATATCGATTATCTGATGAAGGCAAGCTCAAGTAACCGGAACGCAATCCTGAATCACAATAATTTGGAGCACAATGGGCTCATTTACTCGAGACTCGTCTCACGCTTTTGTCGCATCTCATTTCCCTCTTAAACTCAGAGCAATCTGCTCTTCTCTCTCTATCTCATTCCCAATGTTCGGCTTACTATGCTCCATCCTCAGCGGTCTCTATTCAGGCAAGTCTCCTACTCATGTATCTCAGTCTCGAAGCAAAGATGTAGAATCTGACGTCGGTGTATAGAACGGAATGGAACGATCAAACCAAAACGAACATCAAGTATTCGTGTACAAAGAACGAAGAGATGTGTAGTCGTGAAGAAGAGATGAGTGGTTGTAGTGATCCAAAAAATCGACAGTGAACAGACAGCGCGGACAAAGCGGAGCGAGAAGAATGGTTATACAATTTACGAGGCATCGATGAACGGAAAGAAAAGCGAAACAATGGGGAAGCGAGCAGGGTACAAAAAACTCTACTGCGACTCGAGGATGGTAGACACCATGTACTCATCACCCATCACCTCCTCGCTAATGGCCTTCTCGATAAAATCTTCCTCAACACACTGAAGAGGTTGAGCTTCAGCTACCGGAGCATCGACGATCCTAGTGGGACGCTGTATGGGTTTGGGATGCTGACGAACTTCGTCCCATGGCACTACGGGATCAAGGTGGCTCTCGGGAATACGCCAGTGAGATCCGAGGTCGCGCTCAACGTCGTCATCTGCGGGCATGCTGAAGGGCTCGAAAACGAGCGGACCAGGGCACTCGGAGAAGAGTTCGAGATCCCGCGACGGGAGCTCACGTTGAGCGGGACTCACTTCCGTCTGCATCGTATGATATTCTTCGTGTTTGTTGATTTTTTTCTAAAATCAACAAACTCGAATATTAGACTTTGTGGGCGAGAGAATTTCAGTGAAACGTACTGGTCCGCAATACGTGACAAAGTCGTAGTATCCTTCAAAGACCAAGCTGTCGCACGCACTACAGATTCCGATGGGATGGAGGATAAGCATCACCTCACCGAGTATGCCGGAGGAATGTGGGGATCTCGAATTCTCTGGCCATGGATAATACTGGATCTGGTCGCCAGTGGGAGTCCAGATGCTAGTCCTGACAGGCGCGACAAGTGGCTTCGTGGTGGTATCTCCGTAACCTCTTCGTTGGTCCAAATCCCAAGCCGAGACTAGATGAAGGAATGATCAGCGGCCACTCAGTCGCATACGATGCCAGTACAAATACCTTGGGAGGATCGTAATCATCGGAGACTTGGGATTGGGGCGCGTCTTGGACATAGGTCTCGGATGAGCTCATGTTTAATCTGTTGGTTGATAGTAGAGTTGAGTGGCGAGATGAAAGTGTAGAGTAAAGAGAGAGTTGAACGATTGCGCAACATAAGAGTGACCTTTATACCTTGCGCATCATGTGCTGAATGATGCCATGACCAGTCCTTTGTCCGCCCAATGTGTATTTGTTACAAACTTACATGTACATGTGGATAAATCGTCTCGCGTTGACCCCGAGCAGGTACCTAGCACGATAATCCCATGGTTAGTCAAAGCAGCGGTGCCAAAACATTATATTATAATGTTTGCTCCCATTGTTGTCCCAAAATGGATGATAGAACAGCTTTGACTTTCCCATGAGCGTCTAAAAGCCTTTGATCGGCAGAACGGATTTCCTTGATTCTATGTGTGTTAGGAACAGTAGCTCAGAGGGTATTGCTGCAATCGAAGCGCTAGCAAGCATCATACATATTGACTTGGATGGTGAAAGTTGTATAGACATTAGACGCCAAGTTAGAGTCGGCACCGCCCTTTCATCCAGACCATCATGACCATCATGTCGTCCGGATACCAGCAGTCCTCAAGTTGATTCCTGAAGCGGCTGACAATCTCAATTTTAGAGCGTTCCTTAAAGAGCATCTCAAGCCTTCCAGGAGATTTTTCTCCAGAATGTTTAGAAGAGCTCTTGGAGCATTGAATACAGAAGTCTTTCAAGCGTTGATATGCTTTCGGAAACTCCATGCATGAGAGCGTTCCAGATACTGTAATGGTGGGGCTGAAACAGATGCTTGAGTACTGTAGTCGCAGGCAGCGTAATTGTGTTATTGGGGTTTAAAAAGTTGCGCTCAGGATAACCTACAAAAATTTATTGAAAAGTCTGTACACCTTGCGCAACGCTGGAAAGCTGAGAGCTTGCGAGGATCCAGAAGAAATAACATAAAATAGATGTCGCTCTTTGAGAAGAATGCTTCATACCGAGATTTGAATATCCCCATAACTTCCTCTGCAACTTGTTGTAAAATACCTGGAGTCATCTCGGAGCTCGAAACCAGTTCAGAAAGATATCCAGCAATAGCCAGCCAAAATATGAATACATCCGACGCGTTAGCCTCTGAGAACGGATGAACGGGTTAACCATAATGGTTTAACAATGAAACTCCCGCCTGAGTTTATCAGACTGTCTCGAAAACGAATCCGCAAACAAATTTCGGTTATGTCTTACGAGAATTTTAAGACTGTCATGCCAACATGCGAGGCAGGAGAGATGGAGTTGATAACCGTGATACTTTGACGACCCGCACAAAGCCATTTCGACTCGGAGGCGCCTCAAAGGCAAGCTGCGAGCTTCATCAGGGAGGAACATTGTGGAGTTTGGTCCAGTGGAATAGGGTTCTGACCCGGAGGGCGAATTTCTTACAATCCTCCAGGAATTGTACGACAATAGATCAGTGAAGCAAAGATCGATAGATGATGGATAGAGGAGCTAGATAGCTTGCTGACCCTCAGGCAGGACGGTCGCTCGCACTACTATGTTGACTTGCTGTTCTATACAGCAAGTAATTAACTTGGGCATTGGTGTTATCAATTATCATTAATCAATTTCGAGAGCGTCTTCGGGGTCTTGGGGTCCTTGACCTCGACGACAACCTCATAACTACAGTGGAATTGATTGCTCGTCGATATCAGCTACCTGGGAAACGTCTGTATTTCCGCTAATTCAATATGTATCGGTGCATCTCTTCGAATGACCATCATAGATGTCTCGACTATCAACAAGGCAAGTCTTTGATACAGTGGAGGTAAATCTTCTCAGAACGTGGCAGTACTGACCGAAAGGAATGCCTCGGGAATGGGATGATTTACCTCTGTCTCGTACCAGGTGCCTCAGTTCCCAACACTGTATCAACGGGAGGTAGTTCATAGCACAGTCGTATCTTTCTATCCTTCTGATGGTTACAGGCCGTTGCTGCGTTGTTTTATTTAAAGTAAAATACCCATTTCTCAGTGGATTGGAATCAGTGCACTTCTTTTTCGCTGCTATGTCAGATTCTTCCAGTGAGCAGGCCATCGCTGAAGAAATTTTGAGCTTTCAATTCGACTGGTACGTCTAACATATCAGTGAAATAATCGAGGCCGATCCTGATGTTGGTTGATATGATCATAGGTTGTTGAACAACTACACGGCTTTATCTGCTTTTGTTTTATGGTTCCAAGACTTCTTCCTTACCTTCCCTACCGAAGTTCGAACAATATGGTCCAGAAAAATGACTGGCAGTTCGATATTATTTCTCCTGAGTCGCTATAGCTTTATGCTGTTCGCAGCTATGCAGCTGGTGCTCTTCCTCCCCGGATATATGACGGCTATGAGGTTTGTCTGCCTCTTGTCTGTGAGCGAGGACGGATTGACTCTTGGGTACGTTCAGTTGCAGAGATCTGGGTTTTACGATACTTGTTGTCAGCATTATAGCTGGTGTGGCGACTAAACGCATGCCATTTTCTTTCCTCGCGAAATAAACTTACTGAACGACGTTTAGTACTGGTCATCTTAAGAGTTTACGCACTCTTCGGTCAGAAGTGGCTACTGTTCATCCTGCTTTGTCCGTTCATCATCGCGGATATTATCATTGCTATCATAGTATGTCCTACATCTATAATGCCAGTCTGACGTCTTCACTCACTCAAAGTTTTTAGTCATTGTCCCCGGATACTACCAGCCAAGGAACGTACGCCGAGCCATTCTCGCCATGTTTCGGTACTGGTGGGAATACTTCAGTCGCGTCAGTGACTTCTTCTTCTTCTTGATGTTTATTCGTTGTATTGACTGTTTCATTATTTCCAACGCCAGTTGTGAGTCTTGAGTTCATTCAAATCAGTTCAGGTCATTCAATCTACATCCTAGTGATTGTTTTACCTCCTCTCCTTCAATTAGCTTTCGACACCATTATCTTCCTCTTGACTTTCGCCCGAACTGCTGGACATATCATGCAATCTCGAAAAATGGGTGCTCATAGCATTACCGAGGTTGTCTTGCGTGATGGTTAGTGGGTTCTATAGCGCCCCCAGGCTTATCACTGACACGATTTCATTTGCTCCAGGCACTCTATACTTCCTGCAAGTCCTTTATTTCTTCAAAGTATGTCTTACTTATCCGATGAGCATAGTACCATCTTCATAGTCGGAGGTATCCAAGCAGCGATTGTCATACTAGTGAGTTTGGATTTCTCGTCTTGTTTCCTCTTCCTCCAAGTCCTAAGCTTCGTTTCAGGGCTCTGTCATGTCGGGCTCAGTTAGTTGCCTTTCCTTATAATCTCAAGCGATACAATTTGAATAGCAATATAGTTATCGGATGCAGCAGCGGAGACCTCGACAATCGTATCCCCTTTTTTTGCAATGTAAGTCCATCATTCACCCGTCTTTCGCGAGCTCAATCGACTGATCATCCTTCTTCCAGCCTACCAAACCTTCTCATAAACCGTTTCGTCCTCAATCTCCGTGCCTTCTCTGACAGCACGGTCCAACATTCTGGCAAGGGCCCCTCGAACACGACTGTCAACACACTTTCTGTGCCCAACTTTGCTGAGAACAGATTCATTGGTAATATGGGTGCTCCGTTGGACCTTAATCAATGGGACGATCTATGGGACGACGTAAATGAAGTCGAGGATGAGGGCGGAGAAAGCAGCTGGGCAACTTTAAAAGGAGCAGATCCGTTGACTACATTGGTACCTGTGGTGAGCTCGGTCAGGGAATCTGCTCATAATATCTGCGAGCTGATAACGTGTGGTGCTATAGGTATATGACTACGAGAAGGGTGGCGCCGTTAGTCTGGTGTATATGCGGAGGGACCGTAATACTAACTAGCAGTCGCAGTTGGTTACTACGTTAAAGGGTGCTCAGCTGCTAGCCAGGCCAAGAAGTAGCCCCAATCCGAGCACTGCATTGTTATTCTTTTTCAAAATGAAAATATTTACTAAAAAGACGCAACTTGAATGATCAGGGAAGCACTGTTCCAGTTGAACACGTACCATGGATTTCATTACCATCTTCTTTCGGATTCCTTGTATATATCGGACATTAAGGTTCCGACACGAAGCTAGTAGTCACGCCATTTTCACATGACCGACTCGGAGACCGATTTTGACAAATTTTTGTCTTTTGTCTTTTCACTCTTCTGTTCGTCCACTTACTTGAACTACGGTGCAATGGATCAGTTCAATCCTACAGGAGCACGCCGAAATGAAACATGTCCTTGCAGATCGATTATCTGATGAAGGCAAGTTGCCGAAAGGCACAATGGGCTCATTTACTTGAGACTCGTCTCACGATTTTGTTGCATCTCATTTCCCTCTTAAACTCGGAGCTTGCTCTCTTCTCTCTCTCACACACACACTCTCTAGAATTCCCCAATGTTCGGCTACTGTAGTCCATCCTCAGCAGTGTTTTATCTCAATTGAATTCAGGCAAGTCTGAACTCTGTATATCAGCCTCAAGGGTATAGATTCTGACATAACGGTGTATAGAACGGAATAGAAGGATCAAAGAGAAACGATAGACGAACACTAAGTATTCGTGTACAAAGAACGAAGAGATGTGGAGTCGTGAAGAAGAGATGAGTGGTTATAGTGATCCAAAAAATCGACAGTGAACAGACAGCGCGGACAAAGCGGAGCGAGAAGAATGGTTATACAATTTACGAGGCATCGATGAACGGAAAGAAAAGCGAAACAATGGGGAAGCGAGCAGGGTACAAAAAACTCTACTGGGACTCGAGGATGGTAGGCGCCATGTACTCATCACCCATCACCTCCTCGCTAATGGCCTTTCTCGATAAAATCTTCCTCAACACACTGAAGAGGTTGAGCTCCAGCTACCGGAGTGTCGACGATCCTAGTGGGACGCTGTATGGGTTTGGGATGCTGACGAACTTCGTCCCATGGCACTACGGGATCAAGGTGGCTCTCGGGAATACGCCAGTAAGATCCGAGATCGCGCTCAACGTCGTCATCTGCGGGCATGCCGAAGGGCTCGAAAACGAGGGGACCAGGGCACTCGGAGAAGAGTTCGAAATCCCGCGACGGAAGCTCATGTTGAGCGGGATTCACTTCCGTCTGCATCGTATAATATTCAGGTTTGGTGGTTTTTCCCTAAAATCAACAAACTCGAATATTAGACTTTGTAGGCGAGAGAAATTCAGTGAAACGTACTGGTCCGCAATACGAGACAAAGTCGTAGTATCCTCAAAGACCAAGCTGTCGCACGCACTACAGATTCCGATGGGATGGAGGATAAGCATCACCTCACCGAGTATGCCGGAGGAATGTGGGGAACTCGAATACTCTGGCCGTGGATAATACTGGATCTGGTCGCCAGTGGGAGTCCAGATGCTAGTGCTGACAGGCGCGACAAGTGGTTTTGTGGTGGTCTCCTTCGTAACCTCTTCGTTCGTCCAAATCCCAAGCCGAGACTAGATGAAGAATGATCAGCGGCCACTCAGTCGCATACGATGCCAGTACAAATACCTTGGAGGATCGTAATCATCGGAGACTTAGATTGGGGCGCGTCTTGGACATAGGTCTCGGATGAGCTCATGTTTAATCTGTTGGTCGAGATTAGAGTTGAGTGGCAAGATGAACGTGTAGAGTAAAGAGAGTTGGTTGAACGATTGCACAACATAAGAGTGACTTTTATACCTTGCGCATCATGTGCTGAATGATGCCATGACCAGTCCTTTGTCCGCCCAATGTGTATTTGTTACAAACTTACATGTACATGTGGATAAATCGTCTCACGTTGACCCTACACGAGCAGGTAGCACGATAATCCCGTGGCTAGTCAAAGCACTTTGAGCAGCGGTGCTGTAAATATTATGTTGTTTGCTCCCATTGTTGTCCCAAAACGGATGATAGAACAGCTTTGACTTTCCCATGAGCGTCTAAAAGCGTTTATCGGCGAAACCGATTTCCTTGATTCTATGTGTTGTAACAGTAACCCAGAGGGTATTTCTGCATTGGAAGTACCGTAAGTACTATACATATTAATGTGGAGGGTGAGAGTTATATAGACGTTAGACCTCAAGGCCGGCGGAGAAGGGCGATTGTAACCGCCTTTCATTCAGACCACCGTGACCATGTACATTTTGTCGTCCATTGAACTCCCTTTCAAGGTCTCTACCATTCCAGAACTCAAGCTCGCTATCCTCCGTCAAAAAATTGCTCCAGTTTCACTTCCCGACGACTTGAAAGGCGCTAGATGAGATATGGCGTCCTCTGGTGTCCCTTTGACGGATATCAAGCGGCTGGTCGCTCGTTTGCAGGAGAGTTAGAACTGGAGAGCAGAAGAAGCCAATTTGAAGGAAGAACTTGCTCAGTTTATTAGGAACGCTGACGTACACTGTAGATTTGGGACATTGAACATTCGAAGTTTGTATATAAGAAAATGCGATTCCGCTGCTGTTAGTTCATGGATGCAAGCCGTCAAGTGTTTGTGCACTCGTTGAAATTATTGACTCAAACTCTTTGACATTGCCTGGAAGCTTCAAAAGCATCGAAGTCCGGAAAGTCTTACCACTACTAATCTTCACCGGCGAATTCGACATTTCTTACTAGTTTTCATGTTGTGGCGTTTGGTTTATCATCAATACACGGAGGTAATTTCTACTAGCTACGGACTCTTGCCATATCCTCCGTACTACATAGAGTTCGAGATATCTACACTGTATCTAGGTTGATCATAGACCAATGCTTGCTCTGGATGATTACGACGAATACGTTTTCCCTTCAGCTTTTTCCCACTAGCGGCTTCTCGGTAGCTAAGACAAAGTTTAACGCAATCGATGGAAAAGTCAAAAGACATTGAAAAAGCCCGGCGATTTATTATACAGCCGATGAACGCAAATGGAAAAAAGCACGCGCTCGGAGAAGGAGGAAGATTATCTAGCACGTAACATCTGGTAAATAATTCTTTCACCAGCAATACCTCTCCGGTACCATGATTGACTCTGTTCCTAATAAGGATTTTGACGACTGGCGTTGACTGGCGCCTTGTTCTGATTGTTCTGACGTGTTCCCAAACATGGAAGATGAAACCGCTTTGACTGTTCACGTGAGAATGATTATGATGATCTTCGTTGATTGACCAGCTGGATTTGAATTTGAATTCTCGTGCTTTCGGGTCTCCGCTATCATGTTTAACTATGTTCAATCGCGTTTCGCAGAGTACTTTCTCGCCACCAGTCGGTAGTGCCTCAGGCTTGCACAATCAATTCCATGGCCCACACGTCAAGTTTTATGTAGCGCCCGTTGCTCTTTCTTTCGAACCATCATCAACGATCCACTGTATCTTGTTCTGGCTGGCTCAAACCACATCCTTTCGCAGGAAATAATGTTTATCCTGCGTCTCGTCTAGCAAGACCATCAACGTCAATAGGATGATTCGAGACTCTGGTGACAGGTCACAGAATCGCGCTTACGGTGGTGATACAAGACGCCCAGCCCGCGGACTTCTATGAATTACTTCGAACTACGGGAGAGATTGTAGCAAGAATGTAAATGCTCGGGTCTAATGGTACTGGTGCGCGTATATCTTTGATTGTTTTACTTGGTCAACGACTTACTTCCCAGTTTATGTTCCAGTCGATTCCAGTCGAATCAAACTCTCCACAGGCGACAGATACACGCCCTAGCACTATACCTTTGCTGCCATAATCAAAATACTTCGCGAACAGAGCTGCTGCACGCAATATCCTCCTCTTCTTGCAAAGTACGCTTGCACAGTGGGAATCAAGCACAAGAAGGAGACGCGGGTGTGAATGAGGAGTGACTCTGGGGGTGATGCAACATGATGTGTGAGTACTCGACCGGAAGAATGAATTATGGTGTTGCTAAGGTTTGGGACGCACTTAGTGGTAAAGAAGGCTGTTGGTAGGAGAGTTTACTTGGATACGGGATTGGGCGGCTGCTGCAGTCTAATTCGACGAAGTAGTTTGAGTGAGTTGTCGTTTTTACTGTAGGTTGTCTTTCTTTTTCGAACAATGGACTGTGGGTGTTGAACCCGAGTGCGGACACCTATGAGCAAGATATAACAAGCAGCTTTTTCATTTCGTTTCGCCGCTGGTGGACCGTTCAAGTATGTTCAAACAAAAACGTCAAAGTCTTGCAAAGTGCCGAGTCAGACCAGCTCCGCCCAAGCTGGCCCAAGTCACTTCAAATGGCTTCTCTGTCTTCAACAAACAATTCTAGACACTCCTTTGGACTCATCTCGTGCACAACCTTTACATTGACAACTGCTTACTCGTCTAAAATAAGTTTGCAATAATAGACCCGTTCTTCCTCCCTCAATCTATGGCTCCGTCCAAAGTACTGCCCCTTTGGCCGTGATAATCTCTGATTTCCATTCATCTAGCATCTTTTCCGGCGCAGTCGCTTCAGGCCGGGTAGATGCTGGCTTTACATCCATGCATTTGCAGTGATAAACTGTACGTCGGGTTTCCACCACTTGATTACTGTCGCGCAAAATCAAGACTGGCAATTGAATTTGCTCGTGTTCGTCGGTCTTCAACTCCAGCCAGTCCGTCCACGGTGATGGAGGAGAATCACCGTCCTCCGCCGTACCGACCGAGTAGGCGTATGCGACCCAGCGAGCGTTCTCGAGGTATTTGTGCACCTTGGATTTCTCAGTCGCTTGATAATGCTGAAAGCATGATTAATAGGATGGCTCTTTTCCGTAATGAATTACTCACGTTCACATTTGGTGGAACTTTTGGAGCAGGAGGACGCAACAGGAGCTCAGCCTCGTTGACGATCTCCGCCCACTGATTTACGACCACAAGGTCATTAGCGATAGCTCGAGTGGCGTAGTCTGTGAGCTCCTTTTTGAAAGTTTGGAGCTCGGCTGTCATTTCCTCAGACTTTTTTTGGATATCCTCTGATGAAGGAGCATGCGCAAAGAATCCAATAGGAACCTCAGCGCTGTACTCTTTCTCCGCGTATCTGTCTGCATACTTGACGTAGACGGTAACGTTATTGTTCTCCATAGATGCCGGGGCATTGTGTTTCTCCACGCTGACTTCAGTACTGACCGCAGCAATACGGCCGTTTTTTTTCTCCTCGTATAGCTGCTTGAGCCTAGTAGTCCGCGTTTCTAGTTCGTTCTTCATTTGCTGAACGCGAATGCGGAAAGTAGTGACATAGGTCTCATAGCACTCAAGCTTCATTTTATCCCCCTTGTTTACTTCAATCCGGGCCAACGAGGCGTAAATTCGGCACTGAAGGTTGAAGACCACGAAGAGGTAGGTGAGAGACGCCAAAATACTGATACGAACTTCGGTGTCATCCCACGTCATGAGGTCCTCCATGTGCGATATTGAATAGGACAGAGACCCTGTCTCAGGGCTCGTCTCGACTGTCAACTGGCCGTCGATTGTCTACGGAAGTCCGAATAGTCAGCATGGATCACCCGCAGTGGTTGTAGGGGATTGCAAAGCACTAACCTTCTTTGCCTCTAAAGCACTAGGCCTCGGGTCATCGACGAATTCTTTCCACTGTGTGTCTACTGTATGTGCAATGACCCTCACTTTTGTAAGTTGTTTTCTCGTTTGATCCTGATCGTGGATCTTCTGCAAAACGGCCTTCATTGTCGTCAGGGCGTCCGCTTTACCCGAATTTGCCGCTACATTGAGCAGTCCTTGGAAGAGAACAATTCCAGAAGCCAGGACAATCCCTTCGGGACCTCCTAAGAAGGATAAGACCTGTAATTTGAGGTATTCAGCTACGGCAGTTGTGCGATTACATGACTGGGGCGCTTACTGTTACCGCTGAAAGGCAAGCGTTGAGAACTTCCAGTTGTTCTCCTGCTACAAGTGGTGATTTGTCTTTCTTGTGAAACCTTCTATCTTTCTGCGGAAGGTTAAGTATATTGAGCTAAAGATATAATGCTTGGGTATTGATTCTCACCTCTTTTTGTTCTGGGGTCTGATCGATGAGCTGTATAATCTTTTTGACCTTGCTTTCGAAGGGAGACACAACCTCATGCTGGCCTGTCGTTGTGACTGAGCCTTGGACAGGCATTGCTGAGATAAGAGACGATACTTTTGAAGTTGTAATCTGGTTATGTACTTGCTTATTATAGTCTGGGTGAGGACTGTGCCTTTAACAGGTACCTGATTAAGTTGACCAGTCTTGGCCAAATTGGCTTTCATTGAAAGATGATCCGCAGGATAATGAATTGCTTTTGTTCGAGGCCGATTCTAGGAAGGCACGGGCTGTTCATTCTTTCTTTCAATGTCTTCACTCGGAAACGATATAAGGAAAGACACTAACTCAATATGAATACTAACTAGTGTAACTCGGCCGAGAATTCCACCGAGCAGATTCATTTCTCCCCTCTTCCTCATCCCTTTCTATTTTTCACCAGTGTTCTCCTTAAGGCCTTGATTAAGGGCACTCTAGGACACCCTGTGGGCGTCTTAGGCCTTAATTGGTACTTTGATGTCAAGTCCAGGCCCTAATGAAGGTCGGAGCCAAGCCAGAGCCGTCCTACGGTTGATACTTGAAGCTTTTGAAGGGTGGAAGGCTGCAGGAAGGCTGCGGAAGACCTTAATCAAGGGTCAGGCTTTAGAAGAACACTGTCGACCGTCGCAAACTCTGATTCTCCGTGCACCAGTACCTGTTGTAACCTATGGAAGAGTGCTGCCACTCGTCCCGCTTCTCTGTGGTTTCCTGAGTCAGTTTGCACATCCTGACAAGGTAACATTGGCCAAGGTCTCTTGCTACTTAAAGATCATTGACTGAGTACATGTTGTTCCTCCATCCTTTATCTCTTTGCTACACTATGTCTCGTCGTCCAGGAGCATTCGACCCCGTTTACAAAGAAAAGCCTATCAAATTCCATGAGGTCTACGAGAAATTCAGCGATCTCGACGGCACCAACAAGTCCTACAAAGGCCGCTTCGAGTATGGCTTTGGTGATAAATTCAAGATCGCGCAGGAGAAGGTAGCTGAAAATCGGCAAAAGATGAACCAGGGTGATGCGCTCGACCTCTTCATACAAGATAGGGGAGTTGCTACCATGGAGAAGGTATTTGGAGGGATGAGCTTTAAGCCGGAAACCGGTATCACGGTCGAACGAGGCTCATTGTCCGAGCTGGCTGTTCGAGGACAGGATATCCTTTCAGTCAAGACGAGAATCATTGACCGATGTATCCAAAAGGCCGATGATTACTATCTTAGCAGCAAAATTGGTGATATATACAAGAAAGAACTGCATGCCATGGAGGCCAAGCGTGAGCTCTTGTCACAGTATAAGCTTTCCTTGCTAACACTGATGGGTCCCGCAGAAAAGGAGCTCTTACCGAAAGATAGCGCAACCCTTTCCGAAATGACTAGGAAAGGAGAAATGCCAGATGATCTTCTGCTCCGACGCCTTCTTCTCAATGGTTTCCGATACCGGATAGGGGAGTCTACGCTCCCAAAACCTGTCCGACAACGATTTTACGAACTGGCCCGAGAGCGGCAAGCCGAGATGCTCAAATCCGGTAAGATCCAGCATTGAACGAGCTTGCTGGTTGCGAATGCGCTTACTGATGACTGTATGTCAACAGCGATGGAGAAGGCGTCGCCTCGAGCACGAGAGCAGTTTCAACGGATGCTCGATGATTTGAACGATAAAAGGCTTACATACGGTAAAGACAAACCTGATGGCTTGGGGCGAAAATTCCTGAGCAAAGTCAGCGAGAAACTCATTGATATAGGGCTTGAAGAGCTTGAGAACAAGCTGAAGGAGGAACTCGGTAATATTCGGTTCTTCGCTGCCAATAGCTTCCTACCCGTCCTTGGTCCTGCGGATCCTCATGCGACAAGGTCGAAGCCGTCTTCGTCCGAATTGGATGTGTACGAATGGACGATCGAAGGGTACGAGAAGCGCGGACTGACTCCGCCCAGCTATGATGACCTGAAGTCGGGAGAGAAACAGCTTCAAAACATCATGAAGACGCTCAAAGAGTGGCTCATGGCGGATGGGAAAACTTTTTGGAGGGAGTAAGTTTCCACGAAAGCCTCAAAGGCAGTGATGTTTGTTGACATTAAGCAGGTTTCGTCCTCAAGTCACATCAGAACCCGAAGCAGCAGATTCCAACGACACGAAACTCACGACGGTCGCCATTGACCTAGGAGAGCAAATCTTGATGCTGCAGATACATCTCTTGTGGGCCGAACGCGTCGATTCCGGAAAGCATCCTTGGCTTTGGGAAGTAGCTTCGGACAAGACGGAGTTAGTGACTGAGCTTTCGAATAAATACTTGAAAGAGGTGGGCCATGATTATTCTGAATAAATGTACCTTGACTGAATCGGGCATCTTGAATTTGTAGGGTCCCGACGCCATGTACAATTTCATCGGAGACTATTCGTATCACGGCAAGCGACCACTGTCTCGTTATGTAGCGTGCAGCGTCATCAACGAAGCTCTCGAGAACGTTCTGGCGTCTGTGACGAGCGTTGACGCTGGCGGAGTTCATGCCGACATGAACGACAATTAGGAACCCACAAACACTGCGTAGTATAGTCTTGGAATCGTTGAATGAAGAATTTTGTTGTTATTGGTCTGTAAGGCATATCGTATTAGATTTCACGCCAAGTATTGAGACTCAAAGCCACGTGCATAGCGAGCGCCCTCTCCGACTCTCCGACGTCAGCAGCGATTTTGGCCTCAGTATTCTGCTTTGAAAATGAAGGCAAGTGAACGAAGTACTTGTGTCCCAAATTTGAAGCTGAAATTCTAAGCTGAAATCATCCAAACAGAAACGTTTCAGTTTCACGTCGAAATTCTCCAGTTCTGACTATTCTCGGCATAGAATATTCTTCGATCGCTTCTCCCTCCTCATATGCTGAACCTACTTCCCTTGGCTTTACCGGTCCTCGCCAACGATATTGAACATCAGAATATCTCTCTACTTCATACCACCAAACTCGGAATGCCATCCTGGTCTAGAGGCTGAATTCGAGCATTGCACAGTATTCCTTCGGCGAGACATGTGGTACGTGTCTCTGACTCTCCGCCTCCTGAGGAGAGTTTGATCAGATTATCGTGATTCATCTGGATGTACGTTGCTTCTGTTGCTTCTCATAATCTGGTCATTATCATTTACTAGATTTCACCTTATTATTTTAGGCCTGGAGCATCGACATGGCTGAATTTATGGGCAATTTTCGACTCTTCATCTTGGCTACATCGATTGAGATCACACCCGCGATGCTTCCGCTCACAGGTTCCGGAATCTAATTATCGTATTTAAAAACCCCGCTACGCTTTTTCTTGGTTTTTGCCCCTCATCCATGCCCGTCACATCTATCCAATCCACATTTATCGGTGCCTTTCTTTCAACTGTATTCTATGGCAAGTAATACTTGCGTTCCGAGTCAAATTTTCCCTACTGACTCCTCTTTTTTCTCCAGGTTTTTACCTTGCTGTTGCACTGAGATGTTCAGTCATTCTCTTTAAACGGTATAGAAGCAAGCGCGCTCGCCCTGCGTATCTCCTCTTCACTCATATTGCCCTGTTCCTACTTGTCAACATCGTACGTCCATTTCCGAATGTTGTTCCCCTTGCTCATTCAGCATTCGATGCAGCGATGCTTAACGGTCATTGTTCGAGCTCTGGTTGCGCTGTTCAAGGAAGCTCCCGATGGAACCATCGCAGAGACTCCTATATGGTCTTCACAAAGGTAGGATGCATCTTTTTATTTCACTCCAGGTTCTGACTTTGCTCCTAGTCTCCTCGTTAACTCGACGTTGTTTCTCATCATATTTCTATCAGACACTTTCATCGTACGTCTCGCTGTCTTTGCTTCCGCTTTGTTCACCTTTTCATTGCTCCTCCGATAGTGTTACCGTACATACATCGTCTGGTCAAAAAATGTCAAGATTGTCATCTTACCTGTCCTCCTTCTTATGGGTGACCTAGGTGCGTAAATCGCTCTTTATCCAGCTTTTCAATATATGAACAGCTCCGATAGCATTGATGATTTACGAAGTAAAAACCATGTCGGATGCGGACATACCAAATGACTTCAACACACTTAGCCATGCTACAGAGTACTTAATGATTTTCACGCTCATTCTAAACGCCTTAAATACGGGTGAGTTCTTACTTTGTCTCATTGCAGCGAAGATTCTGACGAATACATAGGCTTGATTTCTTATCGTATATGGACCGTCAGGCGACGCTCGGCAGCTGCGAGACATGGAAAAGATATGCTTGCAAATTTTGCATCAATTCTCGTCGAGTCTGGTATGCTACAATTCTATATGATTTATGTATGAATGTACTTACCTTTCGCTCTAGCCGCTGTATATAGCGCTTTGCTCATCGTCCACATCGTATTGCTCTCGATGGATAGTTTCCTGATCTTCGTATTCATCGACACCCAATCTCCTATCATCGGTATCGTGGTACGTGCCATTTCCTGATGTACGACAACCTCACCGTTTTTCTGACATTGTGAACCCCAGTTCTCCAGCATCATCATTAGCGTTACACAGGGCTCTGCCTTTGGCGACACCCCGGAAGAATCTAACAGCATCCCTTCGACGTACCGTTCATCTTCAGAGCATCGTGACTGGCGTTCCACGATAAAATCAGCCTGTCCTCCATCTCATCCTTCTCGTGTAGAGATTAAAATGTCAAGGGTTGTGAACACTTATCGCGGCTCGCACCAGTGGGACAGTCGACAGAGCAGTATAGTTGCGACCATTGACGCCATGGCGTCGGATGTCGAAGTAGGCATGTGCAAGTAGGCTGAGGTCTAAATGCTTTATCTATCTATCTGGAATTTGGGATCAATGTGTTCTGGTTCGCTTTGTACTATCAGAAATGTAGTAAAACAATACTGTATACTAATACACGGAAGTCGCTCGTTAACATGATTTTAACTGGAGAAGTAAGTAAGGAACGACTCTTCAAGAATCCATCCCCATCTGCCTGAATCGCTGCTGTACTATATACTGCATGTGTGTAAGGAAACATCTCCGCATAGGAAGTCATCGCAGTTGAGCTAGAAGCTTCGAAAATATAAGGACTGTATCAGCCCGGCATTTGTCGATTGCTATAATAGCTCGGAGGATAAGACTCATCTATGGTTATTGCCTGAGTATGCGCGTTGCAAGTTTTGCATTACTAAATGATTTTCGTCGGCCGAGACTGCGAGCAGAATGTCCAGGAAAGACCACGACGCTTCTGAAGGATATAGTTCACTGCCGATTATATTGTGCAAAGGCATATTTGGTCGAGAATACTTTGTGATACTCTAGATGCCTCGCCAATCCCCGACTCTCGAACGGAGTGAGAGGGAGGGCCTTGTACCCTACGATCGAGCCAAAAACGTGACTTCTCACTCATATCTTTGCCCCGATTTCCAATGACAAGTTTGTCGCTTGCCCTCCATTATAGTGCAGATCGCATCTAATGTCGGTCAGATACGTCGGTCAGATACGAATCAATATTTGGTGAAACTGCCTCATCTGCCCCATGATGGCTTTGCGAGAATTTCTTAAGTCTTCTTCATGCTCTCTCTGTGCCCGTAATGGTTACATCAGGGCTTTACACTGTTCTGGTGGGTGATACCGGCTACACTCCATTTTCTGTAACTGATTGTACTGTATCACAGAGAATGTCAATACCTTCATCCATGGTTAATCACCATTTTTATGTCGACGCGGACTCTCGGTGTGTTGTCACCCCGGCAGATTGAGTTATTATCGGTGAAAATTCACTGCAACGGATCTCAACAAGCTCATTTTCATTAACTTGAAGTTCTCGGGCTTTACTTTTAGGGAAATGTCAAAGCTGGATATACGATCCTTAAGCAGTAGTAGTAGATATCAATCTTTTGTATCTTTAGGGGGAAAAGACAAAATATTTATGGCATGTAGCCATAGTTTAATGTAGATACTTCCATTCAACTCTTGGACGTAATTTACAAAAAGCACGGAGAGAAAGCTAAATTATTGACAATCTACAGTACGCTTCATTCAGCCTCTGCAGCATAAGCTTGTATCTGCTCCTGTGCAGTCTCCATCTCATTCTTCGTAAACGCATACTTCGGATCACTTGTTGTCATCTTCTTCAGCGCTTTTTTGGCTTTATTGTACGTCTTCCTGGCCTTTTCCTCCTGCCCCGCCGCCCACTTTTTCCTGTCCTCGCGGTACTTTGCCTGAGCTGCTGGACTGTTATCACTTGGCATTGGCGGGGGGGAGTCTCCGGCACGTCCAAATAGAGACCCTTCGAGGTCACGCCGGCTCAAGACAACATCGCCGCCGTCAGATGCGCGTTTAGTAGGCTGGGAGTGGGAAGAAAGCCCAAGGTCCCTGGCGGAGATGCCATCTAAAGAGCCATGGTACTCCCGCACAGCAACTTCAAGGTCGTTACTGTCGTGCCGCTGCACATGGGTGATACCATCTGCACCGCTGGGTAAAGGGACGGCGAAGGCAGAGATGACGGCGAAGGCAAGAATAGAGGTGATGATAGAGTATGATGGGGACATGATTTATGGTATGAAAGGTGTGTGTGAATTTGGATGTAAAGCAAGTGTGAAGTTGTCGGAGTGATTGTAAGGGCACCGGGCACTGGATGTGTTTGCTTTGAGTAGTGAATGAAAGAGACCAGCTCTCTGGGGAGTCTCAACGAGATGCGGACATCTTTTATACCTTCTACTCCCAGTCATACCAGTTCGAAATAAGATAAGTATGTGCAAAAGACTTCTCAGCAATTGTAGCGGCAGGTTACACTCCCGTACTCACTACGCTACTTCCCTACCCTCCTATCCTGTCGGACAATTACTGCGGGTATTCATTTACTCTTCTCCATCCTTACTCAGTCATTATTTTACCGTACGATCGCCGTTCTCTATTCGATACCCTACTGTACCATTTCCTTCAGTTCGACAGTCACAGGTCACGCGTTACTTTGAAATGTGTTGATTTCATTTTTCAATGAATTTTTTTCAAAAAATTTCCAGCCATTCTTCGAGATTATTTTTCTTGGATATGCTTTCTGCTAGCTTTCAAACCACTCAAACATGTTTTAAAGCACGTGAATAGTGGACCTCCTGGGGATACTATTGTTTTGAAGTTAATAATAAAGAGCCAGGGAAGAAGAAATTTTTTTAATGTCACAGGTCTCAGTACAGTTTGTTGCAATGAAAATTTCGACACAGTGGTCACAGGTCGAAAGCTGCGTCAAATTGATTAAAATAGTACGGTACTCTACTATTTAAGCCAGATCTTGTACATAGATTAGGGGAGGCATAGCGACTGAGTAAGGATGGAGAAGAGTAAATAAATATCCACAGTAATTGTCCGACGAGATAGGAGGGTAGAGAAGTAGAGTAGTGAGTACGGGAGTGTAGCCCGCCGCTACAGCAGTCTTTCTCAATCTACACCCATTTGATCTAGCACCAAGGTAACTCAAAAAACATCACCAATTAATTGAACTGCATACAGCTTGTGTACTATTAATTCGACGTCAATCCTGGAACCTCCAGTAATATCCCACTTCCAATTCTCTATAGATAAGTGAGTAGTATGCGGGTGTCACGGTGTGCTATCTTGAGTCTCGATGAATTCAAAAACCGCAGTCACCTCAGGAGCCTGTAGATTTTGAAAAGCCCAGTGTACATCGGCTGTTAGTATGCGCCGGGTTTCAATGTACTCTCTATCTGAAACAAGGGGAAGTATGCGAGTATCACAGTGGGCCATCTCGATTGAATTCAAAACGGGAGTCACCTCAAGAGCCCGTAGATTTTGAGAAATCCAACTTGAATATCAATCTGATAAACACCACGGTTGTCCGAGTCCGAGTCCCGAACTTGAGGCCAGTGAAGACCTAAGCAATTGCGGTAGGTATCAAGCTGTCATCCCATATGCCCGGTAGTGCATTATGGTTCTACGTCAAGCTGTGAATACGCTCGATTGCTTCAGTAAATAGTACTATACTAAGCGACGGAGTACTAGATTTATCTACTAACGGGGAAAAGATAAAAATAGCCAGAAAAACAATTGAAATAATTATGCTCCCACCCCTGCTCGAAACGACGAGCTAGAGGGGCCAGATGGCCGGATAGCTTCGGAATGCATCGGGAATGCATGCGCCTGGTCTAATTTATCTGCAATTTCTAATACCTCACGGCTCGTTAACATGATACATCTCGTATAAGCCTGAGTTCTATGGCTTTGGCATAGAAAAATTGATGCAATTTTTTACTACGTAACTGAAGCCAGCGAACGATTGTCCCGCAAGGAATTTCTTGACAGCGCTCCAAAATAATTCAACGAAATTGGGTGCATCATAATTCTGCGTCAAGCTACCAATATGTTTGATTGCTTCAGTAAATACTATACTAAGTACGTTGAAGTTGCTGAAAAAAAGTTGACATGAAAAATTGCAATTTTTTCTATGCCAAAGCCATAGAACTCAGGCTTATACGAGATGTATCATGTTAACGAGCCGTGAGATATTAGAAATTGCAGATAAATTAGACCAGGCGCATGCATTCCCGATGCATTCCGAAGCTATCCGGCATCTGGCCCCTCTAGCTCGTCGTTTCGAGCAGGGGTGGGAGCATAATTATTTCAATTGTTTTTCTGGCTATTTTTATCTTTTCCCCGTTAGTAGATAAATCTAGTACTCCGTCGCTTAGTATAGTACTATTTACTGAAGCAATCGAGCGTATTCACAGCTTGACGTAGAACCATAATGCACTACCGGGCATATGGGATGACAGCTTGATACCTACCGCAATTGCTTAGGTCTTCACTGGCCTCAAGTTCGGGACTCGGATCGACAACCGTGGTGTTTATCAGATTGATATTCAAGTTGGATTTCTCAAAATCTACGGGCTCTTGAGGTGACTCCCGTTTTGAATCAATCGAGATGGCCCACTGTGATACTCGCATACTTCCCCTTGTTTCAGATAGAGAGTACATTGAAACCCGGCGCATACTAACAGCCGTGTACACTGGGCTTTTCAAAATCCACAGGCTCCTGAGGTGACTGCGGTTTTTGAATTCATCGAGACTCAAGATAGCACACCGTGACACCCGCATACTCTCACTTATCTATAGAGAATTGGAATGGGATATTACTGGAGGTTCCAGGATTGACGTCGAATTAATAGTACACAAGCTGTATGCAGTTCAATTAATTGGTGATGTTTTTTGAGTTACCTTGGTGCTAGATCAAATGGGTGTAGATTGAGAAAGACTGCTGTAGCGGCGGGCTACACTCCCGTACTCACTACTCTACTTCTCTACCCTCCTATCTCGTCGGACAATTACTGTGGATATTTATTTACTCTTCTCCGTCCTTACTCAGTCGCTATGCCTCCCCTAATCTATGTACAAGATCTGGCTCAAATAGTAGAGTACCGTACTATTTCAATCAATTTGACGCAGCTTTCGACCTGTGACCACTGTGTCGAAATTTCCATTGCAACAAACTGTACTGAGACCTGTGACATTAAAAAAATTTCCTCTTCCCTGGCTCTTTATTATCAACTTCAAAAAATAGTATCCCCAGGAGGTCCACTATTCACGTGCTTTAAAACATGTTTGAGTGGTTTGAAAGCTAGCAGAAAGCATATCCAAGAAAAATAATCTCGAAGAATGGCTGGAAATTTTTTGAAAAAAATCCATTGAAAAATGAAATCAACACATTTCAAAGTAACGCGTGACCTGTGACTGTCGAACTGAAGGAAATGGTACAGTAGGGTATCGAATAGAGAACGGCGATCGTACGGTAAAATAATGACTGAGTAAGGATGGAGAAGAGTAAATGAATACCCGCAGTAATTGTCCGACAGGATAGGAGGGTAGGGAAGTAGCGTAGTGAGTACGGGAGTGTAACCTGCCGCTACAATTGCTGAGAAGTCTTTTGCACATACTTATCTTATTTCGAACTGGTATGACTGGGAGTAGAAGGTATAAAAGATGTCCGCATCTCGTTGAGACTCCCCAGAGAGCTGGTCTCTTTCATTCACTACTCAAAGCAAACACATCCAGTGCCCGGTGCCCTTACAATCACTCCGACAACTTCACACTTGCTTTACATCCAAATTCACACACACCTTTCATACCATAAATCATGTCCCCATCATACTCTATCATCACCTCTATTCTTGCCTTCGCCGTCATCTCTGCCTTCGCCGTCCCTTTACCCAGCGGTGCAGATGGTATCACCCATGTGCAGCGGCACGACAGTAATGACCTTGAAGTTGCTGTGCGGGAGTACCATGGCTCTTTAGATGGCATCTCCGCCAGGGACCTTGGGCTTTCTTCCCACTCCCAGCCTACTAAACGCGTATCTGACGGCGGCGATGTTGTCTTGAGCCGGCGTGACCTCGAAGGGTCTCTATTTGGACGTGCCGGAGACTCCCCCCCGCCAATGCCAAGTGATAACAGTCCAGCAGCTCAGGCAAAGTACCGCGAGGACAGGAAAAAGTGGGCGGCGGGGCAGGAGGAAAAGGCCAGGAAGACGTACAATAAAGCCAAAAAAGCGCTGAAGAAGATGACAACAAGTGATCCGAAGTATGCGTTTACGAAGAATGAGATGGAGACTGCACAGGAGCAGATACAAGCTTATGCTGCAGAGGCTGAATGAAGCGTACTGTAGATTGTCAATAATTTAGCTTTCTCTCCGTGCTTTTTGTAAATTACATCCAAGAGTTGAATGGAAGTATCTACATTAAACTTTGCCTACATGCCATAAATATTTTGTCTTTTCCACCTAAAGATACAAAAGATTGATATCTACTACTACTGCTTAAGGATCGTATATCCAGCTTTGACATTTCCCTAAAAGTAAAGCCGACTCAGAATGAACTTAAAGGGAATCAAGTTAATGAAAATGAGCTTGTTGAGATCCGTTGGGATGTGATTGTTGTCCAGGTGGCGGAGGTCTGCATGGTCCTGGTTGACCTGGTTGACCTGATAGAAAAATCGATATGAATTACACACAGAACAAGATACACCTAGAGCGCAATCTAACATACCTGGAGGGGCACGACGACTGAGGGGACCAGTAGAGGCAGCGTTAGAAGGGAAAGCAACGGCAGAAGCAGCTCCAACAGTGAGGAGCGCGGTAACAACAGCACAAGCATGAACCATTGTGGATACAAAAAGATTCAAATGTATAAAGTTGGAAAGAGTTTAAGGTAGCCGGTACCAAGTTGTGTGGATTGTGCGTGTGTGTGCGTGTGGGAGACCAGCTCTGAAGAATCGAAGGAGGTGCGTCCTCCATATTTTATACCTGACAATGGCCATGGCCTTCGAGAGGTCTGCCTAATGCGATGCTTCTTGAAACTTGGTAAAGAAAGTATAATTAGAGGATTGGAGGTGCGGAGCGCAGACACAGCGCAAAAAAAGATACTCGCCTCGCCGGCGGCGGGTCCTACCTATGCGGTACCAGGAAGGTGCCAATTATAGTCCAGACGTCGCAGGGCTGTACCGAAAGAGCCGGCTGCGTAGAGCTCCTACGCATACGCAGCTGGCTTTCTTTACTCCGATGCAATCTCGCTGAAGTTTGACGATAGGACCTTGAATTCATTGTCGCGAACCTGCGTGAAACGATGAAGGTCGAGTTGCAACTTGCAAGGAGGTCGCGATGGCAGTACTATATACATTCTCTGAACCAACACTATTTCTGGTTACATAGAAAATGTAATACATCAGTACTACGTCCGATTACAATGTTATACAGGTCAGTATACATACGAGTTACAATAGACCACACAGCTGAATATTACAGTAACGGGTACAAGAGAGTCGTACACCCGAAATTGGGAGGAAGATATCATAACGGTCCGAGGCAAGCTTGAAGCAAGCCATTCTAAATCTAGGGAGGATCATACTTTCTTGTCTTGCAAAGATGTCGATGAACGCTGGCCGTGGGAGTAGGCCACCACAAGCAATACCATAAAAGGACTAGCCAGGAAAGCCCATCTTTTCGGAGGTTGTCAGTGTCTGACTGTATTTTATAAGAACCATGGGGATTTACCGTACAATATACTTGACGCTTCGAAGCTCCAGATACCGAAAGACTGCCCAGTTCGCAAATTTCTTCTGTTTGCGGGGGTACGGTCCAAGAGGAAGTCCACTAAGATCAGTAGCAGAGGCATGAGCGGCTGCATTGCCAGAGTACGGAATCCCGAGTTTCTTGCAGTTGCTGTACATATCCGATGGTATATTGCCGCTGAGCGCCTGCGCCTCAAAGGGAGCTTCAACGAACTGTATGGCCAGTCCTGATTCTAGGTGCCATTCCATATGGCCTAAAAGATCGTTATGCGTTAGTAAGATTGTTCTTAGCGAGGAGCCAGGACGTACAGTGCAAAAACCACACGCCCGGATTGTCCGCGACTACGCGAAGAGTCACACTACCTTCCGCAGGGATATGGAATGTATCACGGCGCAGTGGGTTCGTCAAGTTGGCCATCGAAACTAGATTGACGTTCTTGGGATCCACACGTTCAATGAGCATAGGTACATGTCCATGTAGATGACTGACGTAAAGAAAACCGGTCAATAAGAGGTTGGCGCGAGCTTCATAATGTGCTCACAATGGATGGTCACCGTCGTCTCCGTTCTTCAGCACGATATCCACAACTTCGTTGTGATTCAACAAGAAAGTTGAAGGACCATAAGGGAACTCTTTTGTAGCGTTTTTACCTAAATGTCATTGCGCTGAACAGTCCGGGAACAAGGGGGTAGTTGTATGTTACCAAGTTGAACATTCCGCGATTAGTTCCGTCATCCATAATGTCGAGTGTTCCTTCGAGTAAGATGGTGCGGGTTGCCTCAGGTGCAGCAATGGGAGCTTTGGGTACCAGAGTCATGTCGTCTATAGGCGTATATTGGGCAATTGGACCATTATCTTGAATAGCGGTAGAGTCATTGTAAGTTACCGACGAAGTTATATCTGAGAGGGTATCAGTTGATCCAAAGACCGGAGAGAAAAAATGTCATACTAGGGTTAAGAGAGTCGGGGACGTAGTCAAACATGTCAGTGTCCATGTTGGCATGTATGGCCCAATTTGAGCTAGTTTCATTTCGCGCAGTGACCAGAACCGAATAGCGTTGAGCGACGGCCAAGTTGACGGCAGAGACAGGCGTTTCTTCCACGTCAATCTAGAAGACATTGGCAAAGGAATTAGACCGAACAGACTCAAAGCACACACCCCGTCGACTTCGATCTGTATATTCCAATCAGTAAAATTGCGTAGAGGAAGCCATGTATACCCACAATCTTCATATCGTGACCATCGATCCAAAAGTAGAACATTGCAAAAGCAGAGGTATTGATGAGGCGTAAGCGATACGTTTTACCTGCCTCGAACGGTAGAGTGGCATTTTCATTGAATCCGACAGTGGAGGAGGAAGTGTTGGAAGTCTTTGCGGGAAGGTATGAAGCGTTGCGAGCAAAATAAAGTAAGGCGGAGTCTGTCAAGGGTAAGCTACGTGCAAAATGAAGTCATGGATAGGTACAAACCAGCCACAGGTTCGATTCCATCGGGGTTAGACGGACTGAGAAATCGTTTCATGAGTTCTGGATGCTCTTCATGATACCAGTCACTAAGAACGACGGTGAATTCGTCGTCGTAGGAGAACGTTTTTTCTACCGGATGGATGATAAGTGGTGCGCGCAGTCCGTCAACGTATTGACCCTACAGAAAGTCACTGTAAGAAATCTAAACAAATAGATAAATCATCGCCAGAGCATACCTTGCTATGAGCGTGTACCCAGTATGTTCCAAACTGTCCAGAAGAATTGATTGGAACGAGATAATCAAAGGTTCCACCCGGAGGAATGCCACTGTATACGAATTAAGTTCCAATATAACATAAAGCGGGTATAAGCAGCACCATTCAGAGACTCCCTTGACTCCGTCCATCCAAGGCATTGAATTGAACAACATTCCGTGGTGATGCAAAGTTGTCGGCTGGTCCAAAGAGTTTATAACGTGAAGCTGGAGCGAATTCGCGGCATGCACATCCAAAGGAGGCGGCCTATGTGAAATCATCAGTGTAATTTTGAGCTGAAGAAGCTTGGAAACGTACGGCCAAGTACCATTGACTCCGATAACTCTTCTAGGGTAGAGGCCGTCGGGATTGACATTTTCTACATAGGTGATATTCCACCAGACTTCTTGTATACCCGCAAGCACTGGGAGCGCTGCTGAAATGATTAATATGCTTGTAGTCGCGAATTTCATGGCTAAATAGGCCGAATAGCCTGGAGGAGTGAAGGAAATCGCGTGTCAGAGTACCAACAGAGAACTGAGCGGAAATAAGCGCCGATGCTGCCTGAGCGCTTATTAACTTATCACCACTTCAACAAGTTCCTCGACTAGATCTTTTTTGTTCGCATTCTTTTTGGATCGGCCAAACTTTGAGTGCCACTTTCCAGCGAGTGATTGTCGGTTATAGCTAGAAAACTCTAAATCATTTTGGACAAAAGGACCCACACCAAGTAGCCTCGTACTTTCTTGGACGATACATCGTATGTGACTCCGAGTTTTTTTTGCCCGCAATCATCTTCAATGTATGTCTCTCCAGCTCGGATCATACCAGTTTATTCCCTCCCGAGATCATGGCCCGCATTTTCCTCCACTGCCGTCGTTCGAAGGAGGCTCCATTCGTAACTGAACCGGAAGGCTTCACCCAAGTCTGCCCTCGTTGGAGATCTATTGCACTTCCGTCGCCAGAACTTTGGACTTCCCTCACAATCATTCTTCCGCGCGCACTCGAAACTGAAACTAAGACGTCGAGATTCGAGTCTTTCATAACAGAATGGACATCACGCAGCGGTCTTTCCAGTGTATAACGAGATGCTTAGAGGAGACTAAGCATAATTATTGGCTGTGTGATTGGATGAAAATCGAGACTCGTACCCACTCTGATGGAGACCAATGATGAGCATTATGAACATCTGTCTGTCTGAGCTTGATCTCCATTGTCATACCAAGTTGGTTTGGGGGTGGAAAAAGTCACCTAGCACACCTCAGTACAACCAATTTTGCCACCAGAGTGGGTACAAGTCTAGTGTTGGAGGTTATGGAGACCCACATGTTTTAGTAAACCCACTCATTCCTAAACTACAGCATCTCTCTCTCTCTCCAGGTTCTTGGTGACTGGTTAACCAACCAGCTGTTCACTGATATGGCTTGCTTGTTATGTCTGGCATAGAGTGCTTAAGGTCAGTCAATTTGGAGATGCTTGTTTGGGTGCTCAACCAGATGTACAACTGCATAGACATATTGCTACATTCCTAGTCAGGCGCCCCCAGCTCTTTTCATACAGAATGAGTTTGATCTCCCTATGTTGTGGACAAAATGCATCAAATACTCAGTCTCCGCTCATAAGAGCGGTGATCATTTGTTCATGGCTAACTACAAGTACAAGGGTGACGAGAAGAGAACACCTGCGATAGCAACGGCAAACCAACATTTACACATACAAGACCAAAAGCATCATGGCATGAACACCTGTGATAGCAACGGCAAACCAACCTTTACGCATACGAGACCAAAAACGTCGTGGCATGATGACGCTCGTGGGTCAGCATCCCGTCCGCCTTAAGCCACTCTCCAGATTTAGTACTAGACAAGACCACCTCAAATGTGTCCTCGCGAACAGCCGCAAAGTCTTCCGAAAAGACAGACATGTCGCCCGCCAGGGTGACAGTCCAATCAATCTTTGAAGGCATCAGGTTAGTCTCACCACTTGATGCGAAGCAAACCACAAACCTGATCAGTCAATGGGTTGCAGTAAATCAGCCTCTTCTCAGACCCAATCCCAAGCATCTTCTCTCCATCTTGGCTCCTGTTCGACATGATATCATGGTAAGTGAGTGACATGGTAGTAATGAGCACCGTCGTACCGAATGATCACTTTCGCCGAGTGCGGTCCCACAACCCCACCGAAATAAACCTTGACTGGAGACAGAATTTCAGTCGTATTTCTGCGACTCGTCATGGGTTTTAATTTGACATCGATCGACTCTTCGTAAGGCTATATCGGAATTCAATAATTCAATGAGTGGAAAGTGTATATGGTTGAGAGGGATAGGCAGACCGGAGGAGCGTCATTCAGGCCAGATCTCGGAAGGGGGGTCAACCGTGGGAACGCAAACGGCTGTGACAAAGCGGCTGAAGTGGTGGCAGCCACAGAGCCAACCACTACACCCTGGGCTTCAAGCATATCATACATGACAGCAAGCACGTCCCAGTTAGGATCTTCGTCGGTCCAAGACCTAGCTTGGGAATCCATGGCCTTGAGATCGTTGAGGACCGAGACCCATTTATCGCTTTTCAGAGTTGCCGGGTCCGGTTTGTCCAGTCCCAGAGCCTGGATCGCACCCATAATCTTGTCGTGGTCCCACCCAGCAGACTCTGCTTGTGCATAAAAGTTCTTGACAAGAGGAAGCCATAACTTGAGATTCTCGAGATGGATCACAACTCGCTTTATCTCAAGCCTTGCACCAAACAGCTAGAGCGTATTAAACATGGCTGTATCCACGCATAGAATTTGGCCCTCACCTGGTTAATAGCTTCGCGAAACTTTGACCGATTGATAGCACCGACAATAGCGTCAAATATAAAACCAATAGAGGCAAGAACAGCTGTAATCGACGCTGTAAGGGCAATTCCTGGGCAACCAGTATTAATTTAGTCCGGACGAAACCCAATTGAAGATCTACTTGCCAGCCATAAAACCTATTCCACCGGCGATGGCGCCAATGGTACTGACGACTAGGCCTATGCCGGCGACCCTAGTGACAACGGGTCAGTCAAAGTCATTGTTCTAGTATGCTAACTAGCACCCACACTCCGATTGAAGTGAATATGACGTCGTCAACGCTGTAGCATGTCTCAGAGGGATCCTTCGCAAAAAAACAAAAGGGTTTACACTTGTGTCCTGTCATAAAATGCCTTTGCTTTCTTCCAGTTTTCGAGTGCCTGTCCAGTGCTGGTCCGTTCGACAAGGAGTGACAGTTCATCGAAGTTCTTGCAGCCAAAGGATGCGAAAACCTTTGAGAGCTTATCCTTATAGGGGCCAAGCTCCTTTTCAAGAGCATTCATGGCAGCGTAAAAGTCGCTCTTGTAATACTCGCATTGGTTTGCGAGCTCTTGAGCACGTCTTTTCCGGTCAGGGTTGCTGGGATAGAAGACAGATTCCATGTTACCCATTTCGTGTTTGAGAAAACTGTAGCAGAGCAGAATAGTCGATAGTTCTGCTGGATTCCAACAGCGAGCTTTGTTCGTCAATCGAGTATGTAGCGATCTTATGTAGGAACAGGTAGGAACGAGACTAACAGGAAACCGTCTCCGGAAGTACTTGGATGTAACAGCAAATTCTAGCCAGATTTAGCGATTCAATCTTCAGTGCTCATAAGTCGGCCACCGCAATGCGAAGCCATCTACTATTCAACCTGCCATCTAGATCCATAGCGCCACCACTGGCACCTGGCTCAGAAGACAGAATCCATACGGTGTTTGCCACACCGATGCTCTGGAACCGCGGTTCAGTACTTGGACCATGCCGTGTAATAGGCCTTAGTCAATTGTTAAAACCCGATCCCACGGAAGGAAGGAAGGAATTTTATTACATACGGGAAGCGCTGCTGTAGATCGCTGTTCTAGCGTTATTTTACTACACTATATATAAAGTTATTCTATGCATGTCTTTGGTACTGTTTGGTAGTGTATAGAGGATGACCTTCAAATATTTGTATAACTTCGAAGATCCATTTCGCGAGGATTGTAATGCTAGGCGGCACGAGGCCAAATACGCCAGCTACGAGGATGCCAAAGTGTATTGACGGTTCATTCTAATGAAAACCCCTGATACTTACCGAAATAGCACTCTGGTGTGGATGCTCAAGGCTTGAGGCACAGCGTGACCAATTGGATAATTATTTGAACATCAGGTATGGATCAGGAGGTAGGAGGTAGAGCTCCCAAATTTTTTGGTAGAGACGGGGTGTGTGAGTGACAAGGATGCGAAGGATCTCGAGGGGCTAAGTTCCATTCAGGCTGCGTACTATTGACAAGAAGAATCTTCAGCCACTGAGCGCAAGTGAAAGCCGGTGAGGAGCAACGGCGGTGGTGATTTTGCTGTTGTGCCACCGGGATTGCCTGGATTACAATGTTGAGTCCGCCGGTATAGCTTGTAGCACAATCTTTCTCTCGGAGTCGGGCAATATACCCAATTGCCAGTAAGGATAACCAATGTCCAAATTAGAATTTCTATAGCATATTGCAATTGCCGATCTTGACGCTGCGCCACGGTCGCCTCTAGAGAGTGTGTAGAAACCACACCTTCCACCCAACCCTCGCGACTTTCTGCAAATGGAGTCCGATTGGACGGCGTTACAACTAAGCCGTGTCTTCTATTCGTCTCTTCTCTTCGTCTCAAGCTGAAGCTAATATAGCCTGAATAAGTAGTCTCAACTTGCGAATGTCACCATATGACTGTAGTCTGTTCACCTCAGGCTTCATATTGGTGTCTCACAGAGAATGTTCTTCCTTCGACTACGGTAAAAAAGCTACATTCTCAGTGTCCACATATGTCACCAAGTAAGCGGTCTTAAGTGGTCTAGTGCCGTCGAGCCCGGACGAATGCAATAGTACTTACAAATGAGACCTGCATATCGATATCATGGCATCCTGAATGCCATTGGCTGGACCTGATGAAATTCGTATCGTATTTTACATACTGACACTTCCATGAATCACACCAACTTCCGGGTCTCTGACACCAATAATGGATAGGCGATAATCCGTTCAAAACCAGACATTGATAATTTGTCCTTTGGTGGAAGCAGCTCCTGCACATATAAAGAGACCAACCTGCAACTGGGAAGTCTCAGACCAGCCTAACGTCTCTTTGTGAACGCCTCACGATACTCTTTCACCATGAGCAAACAGCCCCGTGCCAGTATGTCCTCGCCCGACATTTCTGTCGTCTCTCTCTAATGGTTACACCTGTCTAGTCTTCTACCCGGACAACAAAAACCGAGGAGACCGAGCCCTGGAGCTGGCTGCTCACACCACTGCCATCCAGCAGACCGCGATTGAGGCAAAAGACGCCATCGATAAAATTGATGCCAGGATAATTCCAACTATGAACAAACTGCTCGCACACCACGGTCTCAAAACCTGGGACCAACTATTCGAGCGAGTCATGAGTGCTCTGACTCCGGAAGACAAGGAGGCTTACCGAAAGGTGAATCTTCCCTTCTGTGTCCTCGGAAGCTGTCTTATATCTACTATGACCCAGCTTGTCCAAGGGTTTAAAGACGTTGACGAAAATATTTCCGATTCCTTGAGTAAGTAGTATCGCTGCATCCTACAAAAGGAACTGTCCATAACCTACCTTGCTCTAGCCATCATGTCTGGAATACTATTCTCCAGTAAGTCTATGTACCATCGTTTACAGAGTGGACCTTTCTCACCTCCCATCAGCTGCTGCGCTTGGAAAAGGTATAATAGTCTTACTAAATACGTCTTAGCTGACTGAGAATATTGGCAGCTATCGACATTGCCTTTTTCTTGTTCAGCGGTACGTTAGTCCAAGTTCAAAGTTTACTACTGCCTCATCCCTACCTCTTTTCCAAGGCCATGTCATCTCTACTTTCAGAGGCTACGCCAGTCAGTAGATTTAATGATGCGAAGCTCCACGCTGACAGGTCACAGAGGCATTTTATCTCATGCTTACGAAGGGCATCGACGCTGGTCTGAAAGCATACCAGGCCGCTGCCAAAGCTGCCGATTCTGCAATTGGTTCGTAAAATTTGTGGTCGTAACATTTGCTTTGACCTGTCACCCATCTGCACTTATAGACGTCCTGAAGAACGCCAGCAAGATCGGGAAATGGGCCAAAAATGCGTCCCGAGTCCTCAAAATCGTCGCTGTCATCGGCGTTATTGCTGATGCTTTCATTCTTGCGATGGCGGTAAGGTGCTCCGCATCACAGCCTTTTGTTTCACCTCAATTTTCCGTAACTAGTATTTCGAGGAGAAGAAGCAGCGCGATGAACTTCGAGCTGCGATCAATGAACTCTACGTTCGTCGCTTGATTTCCAAGGCATGGTGCACATTTCAATATTCGGAGGAGAGTAACTAATGAGTCTTCCACAGTACTATACTTTGATGTGCGATACTTTGAAGGTCAGGAATCCTGTAGCTCTTTGAAAGCTTCACTCACACTACCCTCGCAGTCCAACACCACCACCTTTGAGATGTACATCAACTTCTGGGACATATATCCCGATCCCACTGACATGCAGCAAGAAATGCTTGACATGGTACGTGTGCAGGTATCCGCTCAAAAACAGCTCGTATTGAATATTTTTCTAGCTCATGACAACCAATATCAACACAATCAGCAAGAATTTTGCCGATTATGACGCCAAGTATTGCTACGATCTATGCAAGGCGTTAGACACTAACTCCTGGACGAACGAAGATCCCAGCGAGGCCAATGCTATCAAGCAAGCAGACGAGGATATCGGTGGCTCTACGGTATGTCTACTCACTATTCCTTTTCTGATTTATCTCTCATGCTCGCAGTCTCTGAGTTCGCTTGCCGATGCCATGGATGATAAGCATATTCCGGAGAGTGCTATCGAGTTGGATATTGTCATGAACACGACTTTCCCTGGTGCCAGTCACGAATTGAACAGGATGGCCCACGGCAGGCTCGACAAGCACAATGAACTGTCCTTGACAAGGCGCCGGGCTCGTCTTGAACACGTCGAGAAGCACTGCCACCACTAAAGGAACCAGGTGCTGCTGAGATATCAATGTAGTAGTAGTCAGTCTCGTTTGTGCTTCTGTAAGTTTTTTGTATGCGTTCAACCGTCAAATCAATATGCTCTTCTGTCCATTTTCTTTGAACACCGGGACTACCACCAAATATCACCATTTCAAAGGTCAAAGATATTCTGGACTCGGATTAGGCTAGGACTTACTATTCAAAGTGGAGAGACCATAGTCGTCGGTTGGAAACTTGAGCTAGAAGACTAGTCCCCGAAAATAAGATGATCTCGTTACGGAAACATTTAGCGCCGTTATTCTACAAGCAGACGGTCAAAGCGAGTTATCGCAATCTTTATGGAGATTGAATAGGATTAGTATTTTGATTTTGATGTACCAGATTTCTGTTCAAAGAATTGAGCCGGTTATAGGTTTGCAACTTGAAGCACTAATTTATTTCCATGTCGAGACCCAAGACTTCCACCTGCTTTGACTGGTCTCTTAGCCCCCCAATCCTGATACTCTGAGTCAAATACCGTGACAGAAACTGGCAAATACATATACATATATGGGTCAATATAATGATGCACTTAAGCTGGAGGAACCTCTGCTCAAGTTATCCTAAGTAAAGATCATTCTAAAACTCTGACTCGAATGCAGAACCTGGCAATCACTTTTGGATATCTGGGGATACACAAGTAGGGATCCAGCTAGGGCCATATTGACTTACCACCTGGCTTAGATTTTTGAAAGCCTTGAGCTGGTTTCTTGGGCTGGGGCTCAGGGCACCCGATTGTTGATACCTTGATGTATTGAATATAAGTATTCTACAAAATACAGAACCTTTACACCATTCATAACATCATTTTAATGAAAGAAATACTCTGCCTACTGCAGAATGACATCTAACTTTGTAAGCTCCGCGAATTGCCTAAAAACTAAAAACATTCAAATTTTAGTCTGCTACCATTTTTCAGTCAATATATAGTTGTACTTGGTGTATGCATTCAATTCCGAAAGTCGAGATCCCTACTAGAGCTTGAAAACTATTTTCAAACACACTCAACCATGACCTTGTCCAATTCTATCAATAATTGAGCAATTTATCTGCTTTTGCATTTGGAGTAAGCAATTGCAGCCAAGTGTTTACACATGAGGTATACCGTAGTATATTTTAGCAACAGATTTTGGGGAAAGTTACTAGGGATTCCGGGAACATGAAATTGAATGAAGAAATATATGTTTGAACATTCAAGTATTCGAAGATAAGATGAGCTGCAGCCGGTACAAGAAGATACCTCTAGTATGACATATTAAAAAGTATCAAAGAAATAGTGACATAGATATGAATATACAAATAATGGACTTATTTTTGCAAACAAAAATTGAAATTAAAAAAGCTTGTTCAATCAGTGTGTGTGTCCTGTATCGTATGCCACTTCTTCACCTCCATCCCACCCCATTCCAACACCCTGAACAGATCATCATCTGCCAAGACATCCGCTGGACCACAGCCAATAACATCTTTCCATTTTTCCAAGCTTTCCGGCACTCGTGCAATGGCATTGAGCCACAAATCTGGCTCTTCGACACCTCGGAAAAGCATAAAGACTCGCGTTAAGACGTCGGGCTGGGGTACAATGATTCAGGGAAGCTGCACGAGCATACGCAGCTTGAGGGACGAATCGAAGGGCAATGTAAGTGTGTTTATTGAAAGATGGGAGCCAATAGCTGTACAGCGCCCTTTTAGCACAAATAAATGGGAAATAGAAAGGTAGCATACGTGATGAAGGATGTACGGGCTTCAGTATGAAGTCCGAGTGACTTCAAGGCTGCATCAAGATATGGCGTGAGCTCCGCAAGGGGGAGAAGAACGGAGACTCCGTCATCGTCTGAAACATCGCTAGTGATGGGGTCAAAATGCTGGACCATTTCATCACCCGGGACAGGGGAACCAGGCGGGGTTGGCAGTACTGCTTGAGTTCTACGAGCCAAGTATTTGTGAGCGATGTGTAGCAATGAGAAAGAGAGATGAGACCTACTCTGCTTCCCAATAAAGGTACGATACCGTCAGACCCGTCGTCTTCTCCGTTAAAGTCTGATCCTCATTAATGTGAACCGACCAAGTGAGGTTCTCTCCATGGCCAGAGGGAGCTTGCGACTTTGTCGGGATCACTGGATAGATGGCAAAGAACTTCCACTGTGGAACGAGAGCAAGGTCAACGGCAACATCCATTTCTTCGCTCGATTTTGGTGGGAACAGGTAGATGACCGGCTTGTCACCTGTTTTGCTCTTTAAACAGCTCAACGACATCTCCCTCCTCCATATCTAAGTACCTGGGAGTCCAAGTAGAGTCTATCCTCCTGTCGTCGTAAATAATTCTCCATTCATCTGGGTCTAAGCCAGGAGCAAAAGCTTTCAGGATGGATGTTAGAAGGCTTCGATCCCAATTGATTGTGATTTTCTTTGTCGCCGTACCCCTCCAGACCCTAATAGTCCTCATGTCGGCCTGACCAGCGGCTGGGGGGAGACGGTCGACGCGTTCTTCGGCAGGGTCTAAGGCTGGGGAAAGACTCCGACAAACGTGTTCTTCTTCCTTCGCAATCACCTTCACTCTAGAAATGGACGGGAGAGCGTACTCCCATGTCATATCCGGGATTTCCACCTCCTCGCCGTCTGAAAGTCTGGAAGATCAGATGGTGTGAAGAGTTATCTCTTTCCTAGCCGGGGGGATTGAGAAAGCTTTGCGAACAAGAAGGATAGTGTCCTTCAAAGAACATCATATTTGAGTCAGTGATCATGCAGCATTGAGGGCAAAGAGTATGAAATCACAACGATACCTTGTGGTCTTTTTCTTCCAAGAGTTTTTTAGGTAGCGCTAGGCGACGACCTTCGTATATAAATACAAGAAATTGCTCATGTGGAGTCTGGTCGCGTTTAGTTCGAGTGGACTGGGACGGAGCTTTTAGGCATTTTCGAAGTAAGAAGTTGAGAAGGGCGCGTGTGCTTTAAAATGGGCACGGAGCAGTGGCAAGCCTGAAATTTCGAAGTCGAGCTGTCAGAAGCGCGCTTCAACTGCGCTGTCTTATTTAGTACTACAGCTGATTGCGAATCGGAGAGCGTTTCGATTCGCGCTGTTCAGGATCTTGTTGCCGCAGTGACTCGCGCAACTCATTGCAGCGAAGCTTCGAGCTCCTCAGGAGTGAGCCTGTATGTATTGAATCGTTGTTTGCTCATAATACTGTACATCACGAGGAGCATTTTCGAAACTGCTCTCGATTCGCAATCAGCTGACAAAGTCCTACGTTGCTACCTTTCTACGTATCCAAAGACTCTCCGGTCGTACATTAATCAAAATCGGCTCCTTCACATTCCGCTTATAACTTTCCGGAGGAAGTGGCGGAAGCTCCTTATCCACATTCCCCGCCTTCAAATTCCTCCTTCCCTTCCGTCTTGCAACGCGTCGAGTTACCCCCGGAGACCATCTCCCATCACGCGCGAATTCATCATTTTCCTTTTCTGCTTCTTCCTCAAGCTGATGCGACTTTGGGTGAGCTCGGTGGAAAATCAACCTCCGTGTAGGTAGCTTCTCCCACTCCCGCTCCCACTCCCACCCCGGCAAGTTCATGAACGACACCACGCCACCGTGGGTTGAGAGTGGTATTTTTGACTTGTTTTTTTGTAGACCGTGAGATGTTCACCTCGATGTGAGCAACGGCTTCGTCTAGTGTTTGTGACCGCGACTCGGGAGGGAACATGTATAGTTTGGGCGCTGATGAACCATGACGGGGAAGCTGTTCGGTTGTGATTTCGGAAGAAAAGGACCGAAAGTCTGATAGTATTCGATGTATTAGAGGATGGTTGGGATGAGAGACGCCATTTTTACGAAGGAAGGATAGTTGAGAGGCTATATCTGCGGGTAACAAGATCTATGTGGAGCTTAGTGTATGATATCAGGTTTCGAAAGAGCTACTCACTCGCATGTCATTTCCAATACACAACCAGCGCCTCCAGTACTCATCATGTTCCGAGAGCAGTCCAGACGAGCCTGGCATCTCATCAGGATTCAAGAATTCGCACATGTCCTGCGGCCGTCCGACCAATTTATCGATACTGCTACATCGAAAGCCAATAGGAAGTGCATAGCGGCGCGCAGTAGATTCTATACCGCGCACAGGATGACTACTTTTCGATTGTATGCAAAGTTCATTGAACCTGTCACGGGCTTTGTTGAGCCTTTCTACAGTTTTGAGCGATGTGGCGTTCTCGAGGTGGAGCTTTTCAAGCATTAGAAAGGTGGAGTACTGATAACTTGCGTCCGGAGGGAGAAGAATCTGGGAGTTCATAGTTCAGAGGTTTGTTACTTAGTCGATAGACCTTGGTACGTACCTGAACATCCTCTGAGCATTGATACCAACTCCATCCGAAAGAGTCTGGTGTATCCAACTGTCCTACTCTGAGCCTCGCCGGCGCACGATCCAGGACATAGTGATCTTCGTAAAGCTGTATTCTTGCCTGTCGCACCTTCTTGGAGACTTTGCGATGAGCAGGCGACGCAGAACGAGTAGAACCCTCTATAGAAGTTGGCGCAGAGACGGCCAACGTTTTAAAGAAGCCCTCGGTGGGGTCTTCAGTAGAGCCAGTAGAACCAGAGCTACGGTTCATGGATTCGCGCCATTGCACATACTTTTGAGTTTCCACGGCGCTCAACTGAACCTAAAATGACTTTGCGTCAGTGTGAGCTCATGGCATGTATAATGTGAACGTTTACTTTACAGTCATCTAGCTGCAGCCATCTGCGGCCACGGTGATCAGGATCGCTGAGTGAACCCTTTGGGATTTGCGTAGTCATGAAGGTTTGGGAAGAAAGACAAGTCCCACGTAGAGCATATTATAATGATATGCGATGTACTAAAAGTACAAGTGAATCATCAGCCTCATGCTCTGATGCTATACGGAGCTGTTGACTCACGTTGCGTATTATTCCGCGCAGTTAGTTTGAGTGTTCTTGTAGCTGTTCCTGATGCTGTAGCTGTTCTGCGAATCCAAGTAAGAACCAAGGTAGTGGAAGTAGAATGTTCATGGCCGTAAAGGTTGATCTTAAGCGCCCGTGACCGGTGACCGGCCGGACCTCCGGCTGTCCAGCACTGCCATTTCAAACTCAGCCGCCTGTTCCGAGCTTCTTCTTCTTACTCGCTGCGCTCACAGTACCCGGACAATTTCTCTCTGAATTCCTTTCTCAAACTCTTACTTCTACAATGTCTGACCTTTGTCCTGTATACGCTCCCTTCTTCAGTGCCATGGTACGAACTTTTCGCTCTTATTTTGCCCAAAAGCTCAATTTCAACTATTCGCGTAGGGCTGCACCAGTGCCATTGTTTTCACCTGTAAGCTCATTTTCCGACAAAATAGCTCTTCAACATGCTATTTAGATGCTCTGTAATGAATTGCTGACGGTTAAACTGTGATTTGGGCATATTTTGCAGGCATAGGAGCAAGGTTCGTCTCTTCATGCCTTTACGTGGCCTGATTCTTATTTCTTTCTGCAGTTATGGTACCGCAAAATCCGGCGTCGGAATTTCTGCCATGTCAGTGCTACGACCCGACCTCATGATGAAGTGTGTCGTTCCTGTTATTATGGCTGGTATCATCGCCGTACGTCTTCTCTCGCTTTTTTCCCGAACATATATCTCATACCTGTGTTTTCTAGATCTACGGTCTTGTCGTCTCGGTTCTTATTGCTGGTGATCGTAAGTTGTTTTCTAGTCGTTGTTATCCATCCATTCCAACCTGCTCTCCTATCACCAGTTAGCGTGAACATGTCCCTCGCTCAAGGATTCACTCAACTCGGTGCCGGTCTCGCTGTCGGACTTGCTGGTCTCGCTGCCGGGTTTTGCTATCGGTATTGTCGGTGATGCTGGTGTGAGAGGTACTGCGCAACAGCCAAGACTGTTCGTCGGAATGGTGCGTATATTTCGTTCATGCTGCGGCTTTTAGTACTGAATGATATATCTGTTTAGATTCTTATCCTCATTTTCGCTGAAGTCTTGGGCTTGTACGGTCTCATCGTTGCCCTTATCATGAATACCTCATCTTCGGCGATGAAGTCTGCGGTATGTTGATTTACTACTAGCCACCAATTACTTGTGTTCTTACCCTTCGTGCTAGTGCCTTTAAGGCCAGAAGAGGGACATCGGTGTCTTGGAGTGGATTCCTGACCCCCAACTTTCAATGGACTCTTGCGCAACAATATTCTGATCATGCATTACACTTGACCATCCCTGCGCCTTCGGCTTTTTTGATGCTGTCATAGTAATTTAATGTTTCCTTTCAATCATCAATGGAGGATGTAATTCTGGACTTTTGTGCCACGTATAACGATAAACGATACTATATCTCGTAAGGGCATCTTGCTTTACCATTCGAGGGGATTACCAACTACGCGCCTCCTCGCTCGACTGATGTCCAACTCGAGCCAAGGCCATTTCTGTCGACGCATTGCCTCGTATTCAGAAATTTTGTCAGCTTCAGCCAAGGCGTCCTCGATGTCGTCAGTTCCGCGTAATAACCGGTTGCGGTTGGTAGGATTTGTTTTGAAAGCAACTGTTAGACCGCTCTCTATGCATCTGATCTCTTCTTTATCAAGATCTACCTCCATATCGGCGCCTGTGGATGCGTATTCTGCGAGCTTCAGACATTCGTCTGCAGGTAGAGTGACGAGTAGAAGACCATTCTGAAAGCAATTGTTGAAAAAGATGTCGCCGAAGCTTTGTGCAATGATACAAGAGATTCCAAAATCTCTCCTGAGGGCTCTTCAGCAGGCGACGGATGCAAAGATGAATATCTACTCACAGACTCCATACAGCGTGCTCTCTACTGCTACCACATCCAAAGTTATGGCCTGTGCAGATCATGATCTTGGCCTTTGTGTACGGCTCCCTATTCAAGATGAAAGTCGGTCTTTTGGCCAGTGACTGATCAACTCGGAAACGATTGAACAAGCAATCTCCAAGTCCCGAACGAGTTATCGTTTTCAACCATTGCGCAGGGAAAAGCATGTCTGTGTCGACGTTCTCCATGTGCAAAGGAACAGCGATTCCTCTGACTGATACGAATTGTCTGGTTTGTCGAATAGGAGCTGACTGTGTTTCTGAATTGTTAGATGCTCTGGAGTTTGGATAGCAGCTTCCCCGAAGAGCATCGAAGGAAGTGATTCGGGATTGCTGGTATGCGTGGGTTCGCAGTAGCAAACGCAGACGCGCCAACGAGCTTCCGTACATCAGTGAGTCTACCCTTCAAAGCCGCCGCAACAGCCATCGCAGGACTAACAAGATGCGTTCGACCTCCAGTTCCTTGTCGATCACGGAAGTTGCGGTTGCTCGTACTAGCGCATCTTTCTTTCGCATCCAAATGATCTGGATTAAGCCCAATACACATGGAACATCCAGCTTCACGCCAGTCAAACCCTGCTCTGCGGAATAACACGTCCAACCCTTCCTGCTTCTGCCTGTTTTTTTCACTACGCCAGAGCCTGGAACGACCATTGCGACGACACCATTGGCTACCTTGGCATCTGGGCCTAAAGCAGTTATAATCGACGCTGCTATGCGTAGATCTTCGATTCTGCTGTTGGTGCATGAGCCGATGAAGACTTTGTCGATTGTGATGTCTTCCATGAGTGTTCCTGCTGTTAAACCCATGTATTTGAGAGATTGAACAGCAGCTTCTCGTCGTTGGGGACTTTCGAAAGAGGATGGATCCGGGACACTAGCAGAAATGGGCACGTTATCCTGAGGCGAAGTACCCCAAGTTACAGTAGGAAGGACGTCTTCTGCTCTGATGAACACCTCCCGATCGAATTTAGCATCTACATCTGTTTTGAGCGTTTTCCAGAATTCCTCTGCATGTTGCCAGCTTGTACTGTTTGGAGCAAGCGGTCGACCTTCTGAGGTATGCAAAAGTCGTTTCGTCGGGAGCTACCAATCCAGCTCGAGCACCAGCTTCGATACTCATATTGCACATGGTCATGCGAGCCTCCATGCTCAATCCACGAACGACAGAGCCAGCGTATTCCACTACGAATCCTGTTCCGCCTGCTGTTCCGATTGTGCTGATGATATGCAGGATAACATCTTTGGAGGTGACTCCGAGACCGAGTTCTCCGTCGATAGTGATGCGCATGTTTTGGGATTTGCGGATACGGAGGGTTTGTGTAGCTAGTACGTGCTCTACTTCGGATGTTCCGATACCGAAAGCTAAGTGCGCCGAAGGCTCCGAGGGCTAACGCCATGACATAACATTAACATCTTGAATTAGGATGGAAGAAAAAGCTCGTACTGGAGGTGTGAGAATCTCCACAAACACATACAGTTCCCGGAAGCTAGCGAGGAAGTTAGCTGCGAGAATCACTGTTGATATAACCGGGTCCTCTTACAATAAATCCTTGTTCGCACCGCGATGACGTGCACAATCCCTAGTAGGGTAGATTAAACCAGCTACAGAGCGTATCTTCGCCAAGGTATGTTATATTACCTTGTCGGTCATCGCGAAGACCATAATACGGAATTCCAGAACGTCTCATGTTCTTTTCAAGAGCTGTAAGCTGAGCTCGAGAGGTTGGGTCCTGGACGTAGGTATCGGTTGTGACATCCCCAGTTCTTGGTGTCGTCCTGAACAAACCAAGTTTAACTAAAATTTGACTTTGAGGGTAGTATTGCACTCACGGAACGTTATGATCAGCTGTAGCCAATGTGCAGTCTGGACGGCGAACGACACGTTTGGCCGACCATAATGCTTCGAATGCTTGGGGACTGCTGACCTCATGGACGAGATGTCTGAAGCCTCTAATTGAGTCTTGAACTAGAAGGACAAGAAGAAACGATTCTCTCTCACCTATCGATGAATATCAAGCTGGGCGTGGATTCATCTTCACTGGAGCCTAAGGAGGAAACGACGTGGTTTCGCCAGATTTTGTCGTAAAGCGTCGACATTAGCAGTGGGGAAGTACTATCATCATCTATAGGTTTATCACAAGCCCATTTAAGTACTGTTTGGGTTTTCGTGGGACGGACTGGCAAAGATGTAGTCACCGGAGTGAGAGATAAATGATGACTGATTTCCAAGGGAGACTACTTATTGGTTGATCATACGTACGAGGGTATGCCTGGATATCTAAAAAAAGATTGGCGATGGAAGACAAGATTCGCGTCTTGACAGGGTTTGCCGCTGAACTAATACCGCGCTGGCTATGTATTGAGGATCGACATCAGAGTACGCATGCCACTGAGACAACACTGAGAGCACGGCGGCCCAGGCGCGGCTCATCGTGTGAAAACGAATCACCTCCTCCGCTGCGTCTGCAGAACATGTCGTAGAACCAGAATCTAGAAAGCTTTTCATGAAAAACGGTTTCCGGCGTCGACTACACGATGACGCGCGGGAACACAGGTCTTCGATGAGTACTGAAATCAGTGGTAAGTATTTTGTTCGCGTACTAAGCTCATGAAAGCGTGTTCAAAGGTCAATGCAGCACACAAAATCTCCGAACGTGTTTCAGAGAACGATGACAACGAAGTGGATGCCCTGTTTGCTTTCAGAGTTATATATCGCTCACATTTTGCCAGCTCACCGCAGTCTTCGAACGAATTGACCAGATCGACTTTTACAAACACGCTGCTGGACTTCGTCCAGGATTCACTCTGCAGTATCCCTGCTGACGCATCGAGCCTACAACGCGGGGTATGAATGTGCATATACATTTGACTTTCAACGACGATGTGAAGTGGCTTGCTCGTGTCCGTCAAGAGTCAGCTCCAAGTGCAAAATTGATAGTAGAGACATTACAGCACCCGCCGAGCTTTAGTCTAAGGTCACTGATATTCTCGCATTGCCACAGGCTATCATATGAGATTCTGAAAGAAGAAAAATAAACAGCGGCCAATTTTCGAAAGTAGAAAATACAAACCACCAACCTGAGTAACCTTCACCTCAGGCTTGGGTTTAACTGAGGGTTGAGGAGAGCTGGCTACCATACGAGAATCCAAAAAGAGAAAATGAACAGCAAGCATATTGAAGGTAAACAGGACTTACTGTTAACTGCACGAACTTTCTTTCCAGGCTTAATTGGGGGGGCTCGAGGAACGGCGTTGGGCACTACAGCTTGTCTGGCATGATTTCAAGGGTCACAAGTATCAGTATCAATGACTGACCTGGGGATCGTTCTTTGGATTGAAGGACCTTTATGATATGTGCTGTATCTGCTTCAGCAGCTTTAGAAGCCTCCTGTAATTTTGAGGCAGTCATGAAGTGGTACTGGAGAAGAAGGCGCGTGACATGGATTTTTTGTTCAAGTACACGTCGCTCTATTGTGTAAAGAGATTCTTGGGCTTGAGCGAGTTGCAGCAGAATCGTTGCTTCTTCCGCAGTTATTTCTGATGCGGCCTATAGAGGCACAGGTGAGAAGTAAGTCAATCAGATACTAAAACGGATTCTTACTAGGGATGCATGTACTTCACTGTTGACCAATTCATCTGGAGGCGAAAGTGGAGAGAAAAGGCCTACTAGATCAACTATTTGTAACAATAAGTAAAGCAGTGATGTTTACCATCCATAATGAAGCCAATATACAGCAACTAGACAGTGGAAAGAGACGGAGAGAGACAGAGAGACAGCAGAGAGATGATTGTTGTGGGCGAAGAAGTTCAAGTTGATCAATGGCACGTGCAGTTTTAGATTTGCGAAGTACAAAACCGATAAAAGTTAATGGATTTCAAGTAATTATCTTAATGTAAAAGACGATGTAGTACAATCATTTATCCTTCGTCTTTTGGAACGTGCTAGAAGCAAGAATCAACCGACATATTACTACTCATGCATACTACAGATCATCATCCCCTACATTGTCTGTGAAGCCGGTGTTGTGCCAGCAGGGGCAGCAGTACCATCGTCTGGGAACTTGAAGTTGCTGCCAAAACCACAGGATTGTTGCAGGTTTTAAAAGAATCATCAATATCTCAACGTCCCATATTAAAAAAGAACATACCTGAGAACATCTCGTACCGCCGAATGTCCTGGTCGAAAACTGATCGTCGAGCATACTTCATGGCTTCCTCGAAGTAAGCCCTTCAACAGGATTAATCACAAACCACATTGTAGGCCGAAAAAAACATACTTAGTGATCTCTGAAACGGGTCATCTTCGCCCTCTGCATCATCCTCCATGTTGGCATTATCACTCTCCTCCTCCCGTCTCTCCCGTGTTCTTCTAGTATCGGCATCAATGGACTGGCAAATAGCAAGCTACGCTGCCCGTTGAAAAATTTTAGTAAGATCGGCACCAGAGAACCCGTGCGTGCTCTTTGCCTAAAAATTCGAGGTTCATATCGGCGGCGATAGGAGACTTCTTCAAAGTAGCCTTCAAGAGAGAGAGACGAGAAGGTTCGTTGGGGAGAGGAATATAGATGAGTTGATCGGGACGCGCCGAGTTGATTTGATCTGGCCGGTTGGTGGCACCGATGATGAAGATGTTCTTCTTTGCGTTCATTCCATCCATATCGGTAAGGATCTGGTTGAAAATACGGTCACCAGTGCTCCAGCATCGCCAGAAGAAACATCACGAGCTTTGGCGATGGACTCGAGCTCATCGAAGAACACGACACAAGCAGCACGAGCCTGGTCGAAGACGTCTTGCCCTCGGACTCACCGAATCCCATCATGAGCAATTCAGGACCCTGTGGATCGTATGAATAAGTACATGTCGCAAAGCATAACTAAGGCTTCAAGTACACATCAAAGATATTTCCACTCAACCCCTCAATCGAGTCGTCGAAAGGCAAAATATGCATGCGCTTGCCGATACTCGATGTCGTTGCAGGCATGCACACTTTGACTAGATCACCGAGTCTCACTCGCAAATTATTTCGGGCGAATTTGTTCATCTGAATTTTGCCCTCATCTACATCGTCAGAGCTGAGACAGATAAGAGCGGTATCTCTCCGTTTCTTGCCACTAGAGTAACAGGATGAGATTCAAGGCAGCCAAAACGCACGAAAATCTCACCGAACGATTAGTGTCGCCAGGGAATAACTGCAAAAGCTCCTTTGTTGCAGGGTTCATAGCGGCCACTATAAAGACGTCTCTCATTTTTATTTTGAATTTGCTTTTGAATATCTCCACACCCGAATTGTCATCGAAAGTCGCTTCATCTATAATAAGGCGATTCGGACGACGCAACCAGAATAATTTCGTACGATTTCTTGGGCCTCAAAATTGTGGTAGATACGTCGTTGGGACCAGGTTGAAGTGCTGCATCAGCCTTGGGATATTTTGGATGTTGGTTGAAGGCAGTCCTGACCGAGCTAAAAATGGCGGAGGAAGAAGAGGTGTAAGGCTTAAGCGCCCTGAGAAGCGCTGGCTCATGGGCTATGGTGTATGCATCGGACAGTGTTTCTTCGATTTTTCCCTTGCAGCTTGGATCGATAGTGACCAAAAGCGTTAGATACGACACGAAACTGACAAGTCATGAAAATGAGTTTACAACGATGTAGACTGTATACGTTTGCAACTACTTCGCCTTCCCCTTGACAGCGTTAACCCGCGCCGGATCGAAATTCTTGCACCGTCTGTGAAAGTAGTACTCCAAGAAAAAAAGTCATCAGTAAGTTTGGATATCATAGTAGAGAAATCAAAAATGTGCTGACCGGTGGCAGCAGCTGCGTAATTTTCTGCATTGAACGTTGTGCCGAGAGGAGGATTCTTGAACCGCTCATTTTCTCCACAGTCCACCTTTCCGCTGTCAGCGTTCGTTCAAGGATTTTTAAGGGCCTTCTACTCTGCGTCGGGTTCATTCGTGGTAGCGTCAGTAGCAGGAGCTCCGCCCATCGATCTTTCAAAAGTCGAGCTTGTTGAGGGAGGTACCCGCCATATCGTTTTGTCGGATCTCTTTCATCCTGAAGGCCGTTGAGGTCTCGCGTTCCACTATCTTGTGGTGTGAGTTAAAGACGCATATCACCCAATCAAGGAACCTACTCACCGCATAGTATCGAGGACGGTTTTTGGCACGTCCTTGACTGTGAGGGCCAAAGCATGAGCGAAAATGAAAGCGAAAATGAAGGTAAGATGGGTCATCTCATGCAGGACAGTATGCGCCGCCGTGGTAAAGTCGCCTAGCTTGTGTTAAGGACCTGTGCACCATCAGTCTCGTCCAATTGGCAGCCAGCCATTCGTAAACTCTTTGTCTGAAAGGTGAGCTTTGGTTTCGGGGGTGGTGAAGAAACGGGGACTTGAGTAGTAAGTCAATAAGTAGTGGTCGGAGAGTCTACATGACATGAAGCATACCAAAAGAAGATCGTAGGCTCATCTACTTGGGCAAGAAATGTGGTCTGCGTCAAGCTAGAGAGGTGAGGATAAGTACGAAAATGGAAGATAGCAACTCACGCGGTCCAGCATTGCGGGGATTTCGACAGAGTGGGACACTTGGCAGTGAATTTTCTGCCATTGGCACCACCAGAAAGGATCGACCTGAACATGTTTGGAGCCATTTCAGTGTTCAGTACATGCCGAGGGTCTATTGGGAATGTCTTGGTTTTATCAAACTCGATAATATGGTCGCCGGGGAGGAAGTAGTTCGTGAACCTTGAGTTAGAACGTGAGTCAAGAATTGCGGAAGATTGCAGTGAAACTTACGCGGGGCTACTTGTGCTATGGTGTATGCATCGGCCAGTGTTTCTTCGATTTTTCCCTTGCAGCTTGGATCGATAGTGACCAACTTCTCCACGAGAAGATTTATCTCGCGTTTGGTAGCTGGGGCAGCGTGTATTTCCACCGCCAACGCAACAAGTATCGAGGCAAGGATAGTGGTACTAAGAACGCGCATATTGAAAAGGATTTGAGAGGTCGGATGGGATTCGAAGCCGCAATCGAGGAAACAAGGAAGAGTAGGAAACGGGAACCGTTCAATTAGTCCAGCTAAAGGTTCGCCGCCGGTGAGGGAGGGAGGTCAAGAGGAGTCTTATGCGACTCCGAGTCGGGTATTTATTTGAAAACAAAGCTCAGAGAAGCTCAGAGACAAGTCCGGGTATCATCGATTCATCAGTCGCAGGCCGGTAGGTTCTTGATAAGCACAGATAAGGTGGTTCTGGATACATGCTCTTCTTGTCGGGCGCGGTAAGTTCGAGATACATAGCCTCAAACTCTGAAAGGAAATTCAAAAGGACCAAGGAAGTTGGGAATATATTCGAGGAACCGTGCCGCTACCAGAATCGTGAGGTATCACCAATCATCATTGTTCGATTGAATCTGTTGAAATTTTATTAAGCGCTGACCATGATACCTCCTGAGCTGAAACGCTGAAGGCTGTTTTTCCAACCAACATTGCTTGTTTGAACTTGGCTTTCGTTTTCTGTCCCACAGCCGCTCGGAACCTGATAAACTACGGACTACGCACGGACGCAAAAAGTAGAGCATTACGTCAATCTTATCACCACAAGCTAGGTAACTCAATACTGAACTGAAGCTACGGCAACTATTTAAAATAACGGACACTTTGGGCCGCCTTTTTTCTCTCTTTGCGCTACCGTCATGTTCAGTGGGTCTTACCAACGCCTAGCCAGCAACGTCTCTCCCTCATCCTGGCAGGCCATCCCCCTCAGGGCTAAACAGTTTATTGGCACCGGCAAACGACGAGTAATCTTTATCTCTGTCATAATTCTACTCCTTTTGTCCTCATTAACTGTCCATCCAACCACCCGCCAACTTGGTCAAAATTTATACTATTCCGCTACCCCCTCTACTTCAAAAGGAGCTTCTAAACTCGGGTTTGGACCGCCTACGTACGAAAAGCTGAAGAAATGGGAGGATGAACTTCCACAGCACAACCTTGACTTGCCATACCCAGAAGGACGGACGGGGCGTTATGTCAAGTTTACCAACCAGATTAAAATGTTGGGCTGGAACAACGTGTTTAACGAAGTGTATGTCCTTGGCATCGTCATCCATCTACCTGGTTCTAATTCAATTACTCCCGAAGCCTAATGAACGCACATCTTGCCTACGAGTCGAAGCGCGCGTATGTTTTCCAGGATTATGGTCCGTCCTCTTATCTCGTTCGTTATTGTTTGCTTATTTCCTCTCACAGTTTGGAAGTGGGACTATTACGCGTGGCCACCTTCAGAGTTTTTGGAAAACCCTCCTCGTACTCCTCTCAACGCCATCATCTCTGGACCTACAGCCGGAGGTCTCTGGGGCCCGGGTGATGATGCACCTCGCTCTGTAAGCGAAAAGTGGTTCGATGTCGTCTGTCCCTCGGAAAAGCGCCGAATTATCAACACCCGTGATGTGAAACCCCCCATCGAATGGCTAATGGGCAACGAGATCTTCGATACCTGGCGCAAACTCCTTTTGGATGCACCGGAACAATGTATTGAAATCGTCGCAGCAGATGAAGATAACTATCCCCAGACGTTTGATCTTTGGTTGTGGGGTAGTAATCGTGTTCTTCCGCTCTGGGAATCATTTTCCAAATCTCCGACTTCTCGTCTCTTGCAAAGTTCTCCCATTGTGAACAGCGCTGTTGATAGGAACGAATACCTTTTCTTGCCTCACGGTCCTCGTCCTGCCCATCCTGCTACCTACAAACCCTTCGACCGCATGCTGGCGATGCATGTAAGGCGGGGGGATTATATTGATGCATGCAAAGGCCTCGCAGACTGGAACTCAACATTCTACAGGTATCATTCCATATCATTTTTTTCTGTTTTCGCTTATTCACGCCACGTCCCAGCTGGAATCTTTTGGATTTCCTTCCAGACCATTTCGAAGCTGGACCTGGTGGAGGATGGGGATGGAATACGCCAGAAAACAACGCGCTGTATGAGAAACATTGTCTTCCGACATTCGAGGCTATCGTGCAGAAGGTAAAGGACTCCAAGGACGACTATATTCGAGCAGGAGTGGCTAAAGGCGAACCCATACCACGGACTCTCGACGTCCTGTACCTCCTCACCAACGACGAGAGCGAGTGGTTGGACCAGTTGAAGGATACGTTGCAAAAGGATGGTTGGAATACGATTCGGACCAGTCGTGATATTACGCTGGACCAAGAACAGACAGATGTCAATATGGCCGTGGACATGGATATTGCCAGGCGAGCGGCTGTATTCATCGGTAATGGGGTGCGTGGCTTTGTGGTTTCGCTTGACCATCATTTTTTAAACTCATGGCTGTTACTTTTTTCTTTAGTGGTCATCCTTCACCAGCAACATCGTTCACAGACGATTAGTGGATGGAAAAGAACCGATCAGCATTCGTTTCTACTAATTCTTTAAATTTATTCTGGGTGATGTAGTCGGTTGCTTTCATTGTTTTGTATATCCAGTTGTATTTATATGCACGATCTATTTAATTTGGTGAGCATTGTGATGTTTATCTGACCATAGATCATAATGTTGCTCATGTCTAGTACTTTTAATACATACTTGCACACGAATACTTGTACCATGAAGATAATCTGCGAGGCGTAACACGAGGCGCCCCACGCGGCCCGAGAACAATGAACAATGAAATCAGATATGTCCAGCTTTGACCGTTTAGCTCTTGGACTTTCATTGTCTATCGCTACGAAGAGGGAAAATTATTGGCCACATACAATGTCATTTATTCGCTTTGCCCGAAGAGTTATTCTTGAACCACAAGTCAAAGCAGAAAACTAACATATAAAATGATTCTGTTACAGCGACTTTTTCTCCAGATTACTTCACTCCTCCCAAACATTCGACAAAGTCCTTCATCGCTCGTCTACCATTACCAGCATGTCTATGATATATGATATTCGCTCGTCAGAGCCTCGCGCCTATGCTCCTGAGCATCCCCAGCTTCAATCGTTCTTCATCGGCCTATACCATCCTTCACGCAGCAATGTCGTCCTCTCCCATTAGTTCTGAAGCCACTCTAGTAGCTGGTGAACACGACCTCTTTCGCTGCAGACAGGGAAGCGTACGATTTCGAGGGAAACCTGCCTTCAGCTGTCCTCGACAACATTCGCTTCATCCTCGATGAAGATGACGACACGTTTCCGCCCAAGAAGCAAGTCTCAACGACGACTCGGACTCGCTTCACAGGACCCAAACGCCTTAATCCTCTTGCACAGATTTTCGTCCCCGGGATGCGAAATGGTGCAGGAAACTCCACACCGGAGAGACTTGCAGCCATCGACGCTGTGGATAGATACCGCCAGAGATACTACAAGCGGCCTTTTCCTTCGCATTTTCACGCTCCCGGTCCGAAGTACCCTCATGATTGGAGATATATGGTCGACCTAGCTGCTCATACACCTCCGATTCACATGTCTTCGATACATGACCATGGACGAGAGATTGTCCATAGCCGACTATGGAGCTCCAGTGACATGGTAGAGTTGATTCGCCACATCTGCTGGAAAGGCGCGGAGCCCTCGTTTAACACGCATCCATTGTCGGTCGCTCTACTAGCCTTTAGCGTTCACTGCCACTTCAAAAATTGTGGTGATCAGAAGAACGCATCCTTGTTCGCAGGTGTTATCCGAGAATGCGTGTTGGGTTATTTCAAAGGACTCTGGGACGCAGAGGTTAGCTTCTTATTTCTGTAACAAAGTAGTCCATCTAACGCAATATCTTACAGAACGCGGAATCTGCCCTTCGATTCACACCCAACGCTTCCTACGTTCCCGAATACATCCAGTGCGCCCATCGCTTTGCGGCATTCACTGGATGTCTGTATCGATGCGACGTTATCGATAGAAACCTTGTTCTGCAATGTCTCTGGATTCTGGTTCACCAGCTCACTGCCCCGGATCACTTAAATGCTATCTACGATCTCATTCTATGTTCCGGGGTTTATGGACGCGACAACGGGCTTAGTGCAGGCGGGGATATGGTTCCTTTGGTGCATAAATTCTACAAAAGCCCTCGTAACAGCCGTTGACCAACGACCACTTGGCCATGGCGTGGGCACTGCTAGGCATGCCATGCGCTCTATGGTTGATCAAATCCTCGGTCTCGTTGCTTCACAAAGTGGCTGCAGCATGCAGAACGAAGTGCGAAATTAGACTTGGACTCAATTGCTTTATGCCGTTTTTTCACTGATATGGTACTTTGACACTCTTACCTTCTATTGTATGCATATGATTATGATTATGATTATGAATATATGATGAATTTTATCTTGCTTTTATCTTGAAAAAGCGAACTGCATAAGTCAAACATAAGTGCTCGTACGAATTGATCCTTGCAAGGATCCTTGACGTCTTGGACGCGAATGAACCATGTTTATGCTCGAGCATCGATGCAGTGTCTCTCATAGGAAGACCTTCAAGGAGTTAGTATGTACAATCTATCGAATCCCCAGCACCAGCCTGGCCTATGATTAAATTGTTCCACCCTAAAAACTTGGACGAACCGGAACCGGGCCGAAAGGGCTCACCATCGATATCATCTCAATCGTGATGTCTCAATCATCTCACTACTTAAACTATGTCGTCGTCCGAATGTTTTTCCCCTACATGCTCTAATACCGCCACTCTAAGTTGTAGCGGCTGCACCGGGCGCTTCAGGCGTGCTTCAGAACAACAAATAGAGCAGGTGAATCATAGCATCCAGCTCTCGCTACATTAAGTACCCCTAACCAACATATCATAGCCCGTTGCCAAATATTGTAGCCAGCAGTGCCAGGCAGCCCATTTCGCCACGCACAAGCTTTCATGTCCTCTTTACGCCAGGGCAAATTGCTTCATTATCCATGCTTCCGACTCGGAAAATATCGCCAGTTGTATCGAGCCATTCAATCTGCTCAACTATGGCCACGAAAGCGGCGAAACAGCAGAGCTCCGTAGTCGTCTCGGGTGGGAAGATGTTGGTGAGGCAGGCAAGGCATACGATCATAAAGGCAGCAGCAGCTGGTATTATTTTGTTTATGCTCCATTCTCGGAGAACCAGCCTGAGCAAACGCTCAACAAGTGGGGGAACTACCTTACTTATGGTCCACATACTTGCGATATTGCAATCGTACGTTCTGGTCCATCTGATGCTTCGTACCCCAAGGATATCATCAAGAATGACTTGGTAAAGACTATCAAGTTTTACCAGGATGGCCATGATAGGCGTCAGGTTTTCGCAGAGAGGGAGAAGAACCGTTTTTCTCGGAAGATGGGGATTGATTTGAGCATGGTGCCTGGCTTCTCTTTGTAAATTCAATTCGATTTTGTGCAACGAGAGTTTTTCCTCCTTACAAATGCTTAATTATGGTAAACCCAAACATCTATCACCTTGTTTTTCGTTCAACCACTTCAATTTAAAAGACTTACGTTTTGCTTACTTTCTGTCCTGGTGCACTTGCTTACGTGAATTTGTAAGTAACTAAATAACTATCTCGAGGATATTTTCTTCATTAGATGCCTAAATTATGACAGAACCAACAAAGTGCAGATATCGGTGCATAAAAAAAGAACTGGAACAAAACTTGTGGAATGTAAGGAGAGGGTAGAACACTAAACACAGGATCGGAATACGATATGAAAGGAATTAGTACGATTAGTGATGTGATTCCAATGTAGGCCTAAAGCAGTCCCCTCTAAGAGGTTGGCGTTAGAAATGTAAGAAACCTAACGAGGTTTCTTAATTTTCGTCAACCTCTTAGAGGGATTGGTCACCAAGCTAATTCCGATGTCGACTTGTCTGGGGATCTATAGTTGATATCAATTTAGTGGTGACCCCCATGTCTAGTACAGACTACATAAGATTAAAGGATGGCTATCAACATCTTCCGGTATATGAAGCAGCACAGATGGGCGATAAGCTAAAACCTTCGCCTCACACTCCACCATCGCCATAACCCTGAACAATACCACCGAGACTCTGACTCTGCCCTGGCTGGCAAAGCTCTGGCTTCGGCCCAACGCAGCAGCGAATGACACATACTCGTTATATGGCGGAAAATGATAGCCAGGTGGGGTTCAACGACAAGGCAAGATACAAGATACAGCTGACGGAACCATAACGCACGCTAGCTGTTGTTTGCGTGACTCGCAGTCTTGCTTGCAAATCCGGGGGAGAATACTTCTATGATTCGTGCAACGACAGAGAAGATCGAGGCTGTCTGGAAAAGCTGTAGGAACAAAGCAGCAATCCAATAATGATCATGGCAGGGGAAGCTGGATTCAGCTGCGCATCGAAATCCACGAATGTAGACGATCTACAGAACGTGGGCTTTGATTCGGCGAAGGTCTGTAATGGATATACCACTGGGATTAGCATGATGGATACGGAAATACGTACAGTCGTCCTGTCCTTGGAATCATGGACTATTCTTGCTGCGTAGGCGTAGTTAGTTCAGACCCAAACTTCATAGATACGAAGATTAGTTTGCAGTGGTGCAGCTGTTAGGATGATTCGAAGCAAAATTGTTTTGTAGAAGCGGTAAAGCCTGTATTCGACTGAAAAACCATGCAAGAGCGTAGCTCAATGATTTCCAGAGTAATGAATTTCAAAGCCAATCGAGTTTCCTCTAATTTCTCTTCAAGCAACACGTCTTCAACACAAGAGGTAGTACGAGGTTGAAGTGAAGCGTCGCGGTCGTTGAAGAAAAAGGCTAAAAAGTAACAGATCAAGATAAGCTGAAATATCCTTTAAAGAGGTCGATACACGTGCCTATAGTCTGCTCCCAAATCCATAATAGCATTAACACTCTGAGACCGCGACCAAGATTGCGAGATTCTGAACGGGAGTGCGCCTGGTTGTTGACGTTGGAGCAGAAAAGAAAAGGCACGACTCAGGCGGCGTTAACCGGCGCCTCTAGACTTGAGATTTGCCATCTTCTTTTAAGCAACTTTTAAGCGCCGCTGCTTAGTCAGCGCTAAATCCACTACTTAGCGGCGTCGGTCACTACCACACTCATCTTGATCCTTCACACTCATCTTGAATCTCGCATTATTTTTGGCTTTACTCTAGCAGATAAAACCTTGAACACTCCTTGAACCCTTGAGTTGAGGGGATAAAATGGTGGGGGAAAAGGCAAGTGCTTAATTTTTAGAGCAACATTTCATGGCTTGATTCGGGCGCCATAGAATCTGTCATCGCGAAAGCGTTTTCGTAACGCGTTGAAGTGGGTTAAGATCAGGATATTAGGCAGGAAACTCCCAAGTATTCCAGATACATCCACTACGTATGTGAATCTTCTCTACAGCATAACTTATCTGATTTACATGTCTTTTGAACTTTCAGTTCGAATGAAGTCTTTGCGTTAATGCCTCCCGAGATCATGGCTCGCATATTTCTTTACTGTCGCCGCCTGAAATCCCTCCCTGCTGGACCTGCAGAGTTCACGCTGGTTTGCTCACGTTGGAGGTCGATCGCATATTCGTCGCCAGAGCTCTGGACAGCTCTCAGAATCAGTCTTCCACGCGCGCTCAAAACTGAGGCTGATGCGGTGAGATTCGAGTCCCTCATCACAGAATGGGCATTGCGTAGCTCCGGTCTTGCCATTGATCTAGATATATCTGGCCCCCATTTCCTTTACAAAGGTGGTGCAAAAGACTCGCCTTCGCAGACTCAGTGTCTCTTGTATGAAAAAGTCTGCCAGAACATTCTGGTCAAATTCTCGGAAAAGTGGAGAAGCATATCGCCTCTGACAGGCGTACACACTATGAATGACTTCCTCCATGCCATTTATCCAAAGCCACTACCAGCACTCGAAGAGCTCACGCTACATGTTGAAACTGATGCCCCTGCCGCCTATGTCTCTTTTTCCCAATCCCCATGTCTATATAAATTGGTACTTCTGCTTCGTTTTGACTCTGAATTCTCCTTTTCCTCTATCGCCAAATTCATCCCTGAAACTATCATTGACCTGACAATATCCTCGTCTCCTACTCAACTCTCTCATGATTTCATATTCGGCTTTTTGACACTTGGTCAACTGCAGCGTTTAACTCGCTTGCGGCTAGATAGACTTGACTGGCTAGAGTCCCAAGCTCTGCCTTCAGTCTCGTTGCCAAATCTGCGAGATCTTTCGACATTTGGGGTGATTGCTGCCGTGGTAGACCTACTCAGAGCACTCACAACTCCTTCACTTGAGAGCCTGAACCTCTCAATGCTCGGAGCACATGCGAACGGTCATACCGTGACGCTGCCTTCAATCTTGTTACCGAAATTACGAGGTCTTTCAATAATATATGGCGACATTGCTGACATAGTGGACCTATTTGGAGCACTGACAACTCCTTCACTTGAGAGCCTGCATCTCGGAATGTCCGGCGGAAGTTTCAGCTATACTTTGCCTCCAATCTCATTATTGAAACTGCGAAATCTTTCACTCTTTGGTACAATCAATCCCATGGCAGACCTACTTAGAGCGCTCACAGCCCCTTCACTTGAGAGCCTGGTCCTCTCAGTAATTAGGAGAAGCAGGGGATGGCGGCGATGCTCCAGGAGTGGGACCGGTCTTACTTGGGCTTCAAAAAGAGATCACAATTCCCACTTTCCGCGTTCTCTATCATCATGATGACAGAGGGTGATTCTACAGCTATCACACTGGATGAGGACGATTTTTTCCAATTCTTGTCCGCTGTCAGCACAATCAAAGTACTCAACATCACTACGTGGGGAGATACAATGCCATCTCGTCTCCTGCGTTTCCTCTCTTATGACGAGAACAAACCAGAAGGCCAAACATTCCCACATCTAAAATACCTTTATCTCAAAGATACCAAGTTTGAGTCATCTATAGATGTTCAAACCTGTATGGACTTTGTTAACTCGCGATGGTGGGCTGGTAACTCCCAACCCAAGCTAACTGGAGTGGATAGGTTGGAGAAATTATCTCTTTTCGTTAAACTAACCAGTAAAACTAAGAAGAAGCTGGAGAAATGTAGGAGTGAAGGAATGCGCTGCTTTTATGACTCAGAATATTGACGGCGTCGGACAAGGTTCACATTTGTATAGGTTATCGATTTCCTTTTTTGAGTCCATGCGGACGCGAGGCGATTCATTCATGATTTATAATACTTGTTCTTTACTAAATAACGAGAAGATACAGTACTGGTTTTAGATCTGAAGCTATTATTACAGAGGCTGCATTATTGCTAAATGCCCAATCCGGTATGAATTTCAACTACATTGAGACTGGCAGCCTTAGTCGTCCGGAGTGTGGAGGAACCAAAGAATATCTTTGCCAACTAATGAGTATATCGTTGGCTTTGATTACAATCATGTTTGAATATTCCGAATTATTACACCGCAACCTAGATGGGTAGCTAATTACTATCCTTCGTCCTCCGTGGACCCTCCCTCTTCCTTGGGCCTCAAGCTCTCAAATCCGGGCACCATTGCGCAAGGATCTCCATGACCTCCTGCACCGCCTCATCCCTCCGAGTGTGGTCCTTCAAATTCTCTCCCATGCCCGTGCCAGTTCCCGTACCCGTGTTCTGGGACCAAAGCGATCTAACCCTATCTGTATTCCCACCGACCTCCACCCCCAGGGCCTTTGGTAAAAAAGCCCTCAAAAAGAGATGAATCATCTCCGAGCTTGGCTCCTCTGTCATTTCTTGTACCAATGGGGCTACGCTACCAGGATAACGCCACAGGTTCGGACCAGCGTGATCAATGAGGACAGAGATGGCAGTTATATGTTCGAGGGAGTTAAGCTCGTGAATGAGGATGTTGAGACACATTTTGATATGCTGGACGCGAATGAGGTTGAGGGCGAAGAGATCCCCGATGAAAGCTACTAGCCATGTGGCAGAAGCGACGTATTCCTCAGATGGGGGCGTGAGGCAGTTAGAGATAGCTTTAGAGCTTTCCTACAGGGTAGATTAATTAATCAGAGCTCGTTAGTAGGTTTATTGAATCGGAACTTACTGTAGTACACCAACAACCTTTAAAAGTCCTGATAACCGCCTCACGAAGGTGCCACATGAATGAATTTGCGGTATCCTCCCCAAAGGCATCAAACAGAGCACAAAAAACCTCCCAAGCAAAGGGCGCTATTGTCTCTCGGATAACACCCGATTCTGACGTTTCGGAAGGCGAGGCGGCTTTCCAGGTGAAATGGGAAGCGAGGTCAGCAAGCGCTGAACCCGAGTCCGATGTTGAGTTTGAATGTTCCGCCCAAAAGTGGGAATGGGCAAGGTCCTGGGCGTATGAGGCTAGAATTGCTCGGTAAGGGGTGCTAGGAATGGGAGGGGTGAGGGAGGCGGAATAGAAGATGGGTATCCAGGGTGCGATAGTGGGGTTTACTGGTTGCGAGGGAGGGAGGGGGAAGGCAGCGGAGGCAGCGAGCACTCGAGCTCGGATGATGGACGAAAGCGGTGGTCGAGAAGATTTATCGCCAGAAGGTACAAACGGAGTAGCATGCGGGTTCAACTCCTTCGAGTCCTTCCCAAACTGAGAATCATAAGCATCCGGGGCATCCAGCATGTCCCTAATGTTTAGCACCGTGCACGGCGGAAGCTGTGACTCAAAGTCATAGTTTTCCTTATCGAGAGAAAAGATGCTCTCTTCATCGACGAGAGTACGTTCAGAGCCAGAGCTTAGTGGGGAGCAAGTGCCAGACTCGCTCCGGGATTTAAAGCTGTGGAAGAAGTCTTTGAGATCGTTTTCGTTGATAGGAAGGGGGGATTGATTAAAGTTATTCGTAGGTTTTGCCTGAGGTAATATTGGAAGCGGGATGTGAAGGAAAGGCATGGCTGGCATTATAAAAGGATTAAGAGCTGACTTGCAGTACGTGGGGTGATATCCAAAAAGCAGACCGGGTATAAGTAGCGGATAAGTTCATTGTATTTACGAATTCAAGCGAAAGACAAGGAGCACCTTTGCGAGAACAATTGCACCATTCAACTGATTACAATGACATTCCGCATCTTGAAAAACAACAATTGGCCAACATTCGTCTCATTGTATAATTGTCTTTGTAGTATCCAGCTTGACAAAAAGAAAGAAGCGATTGTGATAGCTTGAAACAAAGAGAAGGTGAGAAGCATGAAGTCTAAGCCGATCGGCGATCACTGAGCAGTGACAGGATCACGTGCAATGCGCGTGACATTCTGAGCGTCACTCCGTTCACTTCAGGCGCCGCGTCGCGCTAACATCAAAAATGGTGCATTTAGCGTCACCGGGGTCATATATAATAATGCTAAACGCGTTAGTATCAATCTCACTGGGCCCTGAACCGCCTAAGAATACATAGTGTGTGATATAATACATTGTGTATATTTTAAAGTAATCTCCGGTGCAAACTTAGAGACTGGAGATCTCCGTAAAAGGAATTGTATTTACATGAGGCTATATACTTGTGCATTTTAGCAGTACAGAAACAAGTCCGAGATCCGCAGAACACTATCAATTGATACAAGTTTAGTTCAAGAGTTGAAGAGCACGATGATTTAGACGACCCACGCAAGTCACCGAAGACCTTTCTTTTCACGAGACATCTATCGTTTTGCTGCATTTTCATTCATCCAAGCTGCCATAGAAGGAGCCCTAGTCCAAGGCAATGTTGCCACATCGGCAAATCGCCGTTTTGTTTCTGATCTCGGGTTTTGCACGACGGTCAAAATGAATGTCTCTCGTGTGAGCCTCTGCAACTCTCTTATGTAGGTGTCCTTGAAGAGCTGCGTCTCCCTTGGGTCCCGCTTGCCAGAGCTAGGACAAATCTGTCCAAACCATGAGGGGTAACATACAAGTGCCCATAGCGGAACTGTCGATGCCATTTCCCAGTCCACGACGCACAAGATACGTCCCGCACTCGCACCTTCTGAAGCGAATATTATGTTGCTGTATCCAAATGTCAGCGTGCCGTGAATGAAACGGAATACGTACCAAGTGCTTACCGGGGACTAAAGTCCATGTGTGCCAATACGAACGGTCCCGACCCACATCTATCTAAAGGATCTTCGATAATATCTGTCACACGATCTCGTAGCAATGGAAGCACCTGCTGAGCAAGTCTCCAACGCGTGTCGTCAACCCGGCGGCACTTGTGCGTAGACTGCGCTAGTTGAGGCATCTTTTCCATGAACGCAATTTCATCTGTCAACGCCGCTCTAAGCCACGCTGCCGAAGCCTTCCATGGTCCACGATCATAGTGTCCATTCCTTCTTCGAGCACCCGACTCGTGTTTACACCAAGTGACTGGTCCCAGCTGGTACGAGTGTGGGATGGGGCCAGGCTTAAAATATAACGATCCGATACGGTCAAACTTGAGCTTCGAGAGCTCCAGAACGATTTTTGCGTATTCGCGTATGGTTTTCAGTTTGACGTCGAGAGAAAGACTTTCCCAAAGAGAGCTGTTCATGTTAGATCCCCCTTCTGTCTGCAAATAGCTTGTCAAATAAGCAATGAATACGCATGATCAAACCGAACTCACGAATGAAATTACCGAAAACGGTTGTCCAATGGCATTTTCTCGAGTAGGACAGTAGCCGTACACGATAGGTACTGGGATTTTGGTCCTGGATCTTATAAACACCATCGTAGCTATCTTCATCCGCCTCAAATCAGAGTGCGCTCGGATATTGAACTGCATGGCTCACCTCCGACTCGATGCTCATATCTGAGTGCGTCTTGTTGTCCGTCGAAACTCGGGCGAGTACTTTTGAAGGTATTTGGTCACGGAGATGTAAGGGCACATGAAGATGGAGCAGATACAACTACGAGTCCCCGGAAACGTCAAGCTGTTCAAGTTGTGCTAGAGATTGAACGACACATACCTCATTATATGTACCCATGTAGTACGCTTGCTCGGGAGTCGCGCAAGGAACTCCGAAAAGATATTCAGTTATAAAGGAGAACTGAGTGGTATCAGGAATCGATGTGGGTTTTCTTCCTGTTTGAGGAGGATAGTGGATGAGGCAGGGCATCTCCAGTCCTTGAGCGTTTTCCATAGTAACTTGAACGAGTCTTGCTCTTTCTCAACCCTTGTCCTTGTCCTAGAGCCAGCCATTTAAGTAAGAGCATTTCAGAAACGAAACTCCGAAAGAAACAATAGGTTATACTCAACTTTGAGCTTCCGAATGGGTGAAGTTTAAAGGGAATAAGGGTCCTTCATTTATGAACAAATGATGAGGCGCGAAATTGTGGCTGGATCAAGCTCGTCGGCTAGGATATGACATCGGGCCAGAACAGGGCAAATTGAGGGCCAGAGAAATACTATACAAGGTATAGGTGAACCAATCTGCGGGAGATCCGAGTTACATAGCTCGTCGATACCCAGCACAACGTACATCCACGTGTAGACCCTGGAATCGGTACTTGCCGCTTCTCTTATAGGAGCCTATCATCAGCTAGAACCCTCGTTGATCGTCTGAGGAAATCTCCTAGTCCGAAACAACTTGACCCATACGCGCCGCCAATTGAACTTCTGGGGTGACGCTCCGCGTTAACATTGAACACTCTCCTAACCCTAGTGGGAAAAGGATCTTTTTAATCTCTTTCAACATGATATGCTCAAACACAGAAATTGTATTACTTTGATGACAGCGTCGAGATGTTACATACCATAGTAATGGCGAAAGTCACCATGAGTTAAAACTCCAATAGGTATCTAAGTTAGCATTCGCTTTCCGGCGTTCTTGAGAAAATTCTGAGTCTAGAGACATGAGAACAGCTCGAGACTGGAGAACACGTAGCAGTTACTTACAGCGCGACGCATGCAATGCAATCATGCAACCATCTATCATAAGCCTTCATCATACAACTTTCTCGACAATGCAATGTAGAATCGTTCCAGATCCTCCTGACTCTCCAACTCGTTCTTCCTGCGCCCATCCTTCTCCTTCTCCTTCCCCTCTCCTCTCCTTCCCACTCACGCGAATCGAATTCGAATTCATGTCCGACTCCGACGAAGCCTCGCTAGTAGCTTGAGCCTGAGTCTGCAACCTGATTCGCTTCGACACCGAACCCTCCTTAGCCGTTCCCAAACCCAATAGTGGCGGCGCCGGCACCCTCTCTGTCACCCAGTCGAAAACTGCCGAAAGCTTATCCGTAGATGCTTTAACCACCGCATCATCCTTTTCCCTCCTTAATTCTCTCTCTCGTTTTCGAAGTTCGGTCTGACGTGTTCCTGTCGAGCCCGATGCACTACTGCCAGCGTTGATATTCGTATCCGTGTTTTGGTTCCGATTCTGAGGCAGTCTCGCTAGCGCCTCCTGTTGAACCTTTTCCTCCTTCCGCCATGCTTTGAGGAACCATCCAAGGTCCTTCAGACCGGGTGTGGATGTGAACGATAGCCCTGATCCCAGCCCTGCGATGCTCGGTATGCCTGGAAAATCGCTAAGTTCTAATCCTCTTGCGCCTCGAATTTCCCAATCTGCGAATTCATTCATTCAAAAAAAGAACAGTTGCGTTGAGGTATTAGTATCACGTTCCATGTAGGGAAGGGAATAGACATACGATCGGAGCCTTCCATCACACCTAAAAATTCGCCCCATTTCGAACTTTGTACTGTCACTAAACAGTCGTTTCCCCATTCTTCCTCTCGAGCCCATAAAGGTACCGATTCCGATTCTGAAAACGGAAAGGTGCTCTTGTCTTCCTCCCAAGAGCTCCTCAACCTCTCCCTCTCCTTCTGCTCAAAATCATCTAGCACCATCTTGGGTAACCAAAGAGGATGCCAAATGTTTACTCCAGGCATACGTCCAGTAACGCTAAAGTATTTGACACGGGGGTCATCTGGAGTTGCGGGGTTGAAGACGTTGTTAAGATGTGATGTGGTAAGGTTGGCGTAGGCGGGTGAGTCGAGCATGGATAGAAGGAGAGTGGTGAAGGATGATGGGAGGGAGGAGAGTGATAGCGTTGATTTGGATTTGGGTGGTACTGTAGATGTAGCTGTAGACGAAGATGGATCCGTACGAGAGCCGGACGCCTTGGCGAGTAACTCCTTCTCTTCTCGCGCAAGCTTTCCGAGACCAAGATTATCCTGTGTTTTTGTAAGTATCGATGCGAAAATCGAAGTAAGGATAAAATACTCACTGAACACCAATCCATAAATGGACTGCCACGATGAGGCGTGCTGACCGAAGTCAATGACAGAGGCTGGTACTTTGTAGGTTTAATGTGCGATATCAGATGCCTACAATCCAAGCCGCCCATGGAATGTGCTAAGAAATTGAGCCCCCGACCCGGAACGCGTTCTTGTAATTGACGGTCTAGTGTTTCAGCGCGCGTAGTAATAGAGCCAGTGCTAATGCATGTATGGGCATACGTACATCGAGATAGTGATAAACCAGAGGTGCTTACCCAGGGACAGCAGTAACTATCACCTCGGCCTTCATCTTGTCCCGGAGAATGCTGAGAACGTTGGACCAATAGTGTATTCGGAGACTCGGGAAAGAAGATGGACCGCGAGTGTCGAATCCGTAAAGGCCTTTCAGTAGGAATGTTATTAAAGAGACATAACAGCCACAAGTACGCGTACCATGGCATAAGACGATAGGATTACGAGGAATTCGAAGCGGATCATACAATGCAGGGTTTGCAAGGAGCTTGTGGATCGTGTCAGGCTCTTTGGTTTCTTTCTTTGGAGGTTGGGGAGGTTTTTTAGATGGGCTTGAAGGAGGAGGTCCGGGATATAAGTCCTCATTCATAGACAACATTTGCCCGGAACTGAGTAAAATAGATGGCCTAGGCCATGCTCTGGCTAATGAATAATTTATAGCTGAATAGTGCACTCAGTATCCTTTCGGAATTCAAAATTTTTCTGTATTACCTTCCGTCCGATGCGTCAACCAAGGCCAATCCCAGCTTTCTTTAAACATCCACCAAGGCCATTCGGAATAATTCTGATATTTCCCTTCAAGTTCGACATCTACTGTTGATTCTTCTGCGACCGGCTTCGCGTGGTTGAGCAAGTATTGGCTGGATAATGAAAAGGTCGATATTGCGTTTATAAATCGTCTGAAAAGAACGGCGACTTGGGCTGGATAATAAACTGAGCTCATGATGACATCGAAGTTCTGGTGAAAGAGCGCTGAAAAAAAGACGCCCAAACCCCAAAGAATTTCCCGACTGCGACAGTACGCTCTCAACGTCGAAAGCCACTTTTATCTTAAAAAATGTCTCAGTCTTCTTCATAGAATAATGCGCACTTTTGCTCCACGCTAAGCTGCGTCCTGGGCTTTATCCTTGTGGCGTTCGACGAACTAGACGAGGATTCAGACATACAGACTCTAAGGAATAGTTTCTATCTAGGGACCGGCCGTGTAATAAACAAACTTCCTTTCTTCCTTCTTCATCCGGGGAGAAATGGGGGGAGTAAAGTAAGTACTCAGGAGTCGCCTCGAGTAAGTAACCTAGTCGACATGCTGTAACGAAGGTGCGAAACATGAGGGTCCTGAGGGAAGTAATGTATGTATGTAAAGAAGATATGCAGCTTGAGACCTGAAGGCTTGTCCGCGGCCCCGCCGACCTCCTTTCATTCATACGAGCAGTTCAATCCTTCAACCCTCCATTTCTCCAGCTGCTTTTGAGTTTTACTGCTTAGTTTAACCGAAAGTCTCCAATTTATCTACTCCAGTTGACTTGCGTCGCGAGTCTCCAACCCACCAGCGCGAAGAAACAAAATCCGTATGAGACTGGTGATCTACCGATGACCCAACCTTCGTATTTCGGAGATAAAATACCTTTAGATGTGGCAATGTTTGGCATCTTGGTTTGTTCTCGTCATAAGAGAGGAGACCCAAAAGACGAGATGTATCCCCTGTGATGATGTTGAGGATGTTGAGGACATTGACTGTGCTGACGGCGGACAGGAATTCGGAAGAAATCGTTGAATGTTATTACCGTATACTCTCCTTCTTCCAACATGTGCCTCAAAGAGAGCTCCGAAAGGAGAGAATTGTGATCTCTTTTGAAGCCCAAGCAAGACGATCCTACGCCTGGCGCATTACGCTGCACTCCGCTCTTCTCCGAATGCTGAGAGAAGCTAAGCTCTCAAGTGAAGAGGTTGTGAGTGCTCCAAGTAGATCCGCCATGGTAGCAATTGTACCATAGATTGAAAGATCCTGCAGTTTCGGGATCGAGATTGAGGGAAAAGTATAGCTCAAGGTTCCTCCGGATATTATGAGGTCCAGGCACCCAAGTGAAGGAACTGTCAGTGCTCCGAATAGGTCCACTGTGCCAGCAATTTCGCCATACATCGAAAGATCTTGCAGTTTCGGCAACAAGATTGAAGGCACGGTATGGTCATTCTCCTTTGTCACAAGCATTGAGAGTTTCAAGCCCTCAAGTGAAGGAGTTGTCAGTACTCGAAGTAGATCTGCCATGGCAGCAAAATGGTCCTGAGACTGAAAGATGTTGTAAGTTTGGTAACGAGACTGGAGGCAAAGTTTCGGATTCTAGCCAGTGAAATGCTGCAGTTGACCAAGCATTAACAACCCTGATATGAAATCAAGAGGCAGTGGAACGTCAGACGATAATAATGTCAGGTCAATGATAGTGTTGGGAATGAGTTTGGGGGTAAAGGAAATGGAGAATTCAGAGTCAAAATGAAGCACCAATTTATTTAGACACAGGGATTGGGGAAAAGAGACAAAGGCAGCAGGGGTACCAGTTTCCACATGTAGCGTGAGCTCTTCGAGTGCTGGTAGTGGCTTTGGATAAATGACATGGAGGAAGTCATTACTACGCACAGGGCCGCCATCTGTCGGAGGCGATATGCTTCTCCAGCTCCTCCACTTTTCCGAGAATTTGATCAGAATGTTCTGGCAGACTCTGTTATACAAGAGACACTGAATCTCCGAAGGCGAGTCTTTTGCACCAGCTTTGTAAGGGAAATGGAGGCCATGTATTTCCAGATCTATGACAAGACTGGGGCTGCGTGATATCCATTCTGTGATGAAGGACTCGAATCTCACCGCATCGGGATCAGTTTTGAGTGCGCGCAGAAGATTAATTCTGAGAGCTGTCCAGAAGCTCTGGGGAGGAAAGTGCAATAGCTCTCAGCTCCAACGTGAGCAGACCTGGGTGAATGCTACAGTCTGAGTCTTCCATTTCGTACGGCGATAGTAAAGAAATATCTGAGTCATGATCTCGGGAGGGAAAGAAACAAAGATTTCATTCGAACTCCCGAATGTCCTGGCAAGTTCAAGAACCTTGAACCGTTCAAACGAGAGTGTTTCCGCGGATTCTAGTATGGTGGCACACGAATTAAGCCATCCGAATGCATCTTAAAATTTGTAATTTACCTTTCCCTGCAGCATCTAATACTTGAGACACTCTTATATAGACGCAAAGCTGGAAGGAGTAAATAATGACGGGTTGTTGAGCGCTTGACGAGCGCCTGGCGGGTTTCTAAATTCTCACATGATAATCGATGAGTAATGACACGCTCCGCAAGCGCCTCACCAAAGTCGCGCGTTGAGCCTTCTCATTCCTCGTTCACTACGACCACTGTCTCGCTTGTTATGCCTCGAAAGATTGCGGACGCAGCTCGTATTGCCCCATACCTCACTCATGTCGTTAGCCATCACGGACAGCTAACGTTGATTCCTCCTGAAAATGCAGGTCGCATTCGGCAAGACAAGCCCAAGAAGAGCAAACTTGCGGGACCGAAGCAAGACCGGAAATCACGTCGAGAAGAAAGTTCTAGCACTGCTCCGACTCCTAGCACCAGGATCATTCCTGTGTCTCAGCCTTCTAGTAGATGTACTACAACGATCTCTACTGGGCATCCTGATGTAGTACGAAACAACGAGTCCTCATTTCATCAGCAAAGACGCTTCCAAGAATCCAGGTACTCAGACGGTAGGAGATCATTCAATTTATGTGCTGGCTTTGTACTCAAGTTCTAATTAGAAATACCCGACTACCCACCTCCGTCATTCCAGGAGGCTATATCTAGTCCTCCTTTGTCTGTGTGCCCTAGCACAACGACCCTTGGTTTTTATAACTCGAATGAACGGGTAATACCTCATTCTGAACCAAGCTCTTCCACTATTTCCTCTCCAAGCCATCCCCAGGCAGATGTCAACTCGGACAGTGACTCCGATGAGTCCCTTGAGATTGTCGATGTGCCAGTGGGGCGGCAAGAAATATCTCACTCATTTGTAGAAAGTGAATTCCAAAATCGCGGTCGAGCCTCTCTAGATATTGACGTTCCACCTACACCCGACGGTGTATCTTCCACTCGACCAAAGCGAAGACATGTGTCCCTGTCCCCCCTCAGGACACTCTTCCCTCACAAACCTATAGCCTTACAGGATCGTGCGCTGTCTGCTCAGCCAGCGTCCCCTTATTCCTTTCAGACTCGAAATGCTTCTCTATTCCGAAGTACTACTTCACTTAAAACCGTTTCGACCGGTTCATTCTTTCGTCTACCTTTATCGTCTCCGTCATCTACGTCTCTTGTAAAGACCGAGCGGAAAGGATCAAAAGGCAAAGAAAAATGTATCGAGCCTTTGGAATCATGGGAGGTGTTGGAACCCGAGCCTCCCACTAGCCTCATGTCAGCTGTCGAGTCACTGACGAATCCTCCCTCACCGAACTCAGCATCACCTTCTCCAACCCAGAATGCTGTTTTCACATATGAACACATCACTTCCGTCCTCTCAATTAGAATATGGAGAGCTTGACTCTCGAGCTGTATCGGCACACCAAAATTTTTCATCGCCTAGTATTGTACCGCTAGGTACTGGAACACCTATCCCTACGGCGTCTTCCTATCGTCATCATGATTTATCTTCTAGCTCATCTACTTCACCTCCGTCGCCTGTTCCGAGGAGACCGGCAGCATCTTCTCCCTTGAGTTGCCAGTCATGGGATGCTGGTCATCTCAATCTGGATTCGGAGGCCCCGAATTTATTTCAGCTGGCGGTAGATACGCCACTACCTCCTACTCCTGTGGAACTAAATATTCAGCGATCCCGTTCTTATCCTATGCCAGATCGTAAACCCAGAGCTGACACTAGCACCACTATACCTACAGAAATACCCCATGCGCATGCTCATGCCATAAACTATGCCCCCGTTCCTCGAATTCAAAAACCAGTTCCTACCCCTCTTCAGCTTCCATTCCCTATGCTCCTACCCTCCATCTCAGTTCAAGGTACCCTATCTACCCCGACACACAAACATTATCGCGGGAGACCCTTACCACATCCCCCCCACCCTATGCCATCTCCCGATGCTGCACGTAACATGGTTGACTCTTTGTATGCGCCTCATCCAGATGCAGTACTGGATCCCGATCCCCGTCTCGGTCCCAATTGTCCTGAGGGTCTGCTCATCGATCTGGACGAATCTACACCAGTCCATTCCGAGCTTGGTACGGAAATGAACTCTCCGGCATCTACCATTAGGGCATCTCCCTCCAACCGGGTTGAATCTAATGATAACGACGAGGAACTCAGGGACTCTGTCAGTAGCGTCCGGACAGATGTCGATGACGACAGAACAGGGCCCCTATTGTCCATCGGTGCCGCCCATGAGCTCGAGACGGAGTCCCAAGTTGATACCGCCGCATCGAGCGTAGAGGATGTATCTCGAGCTGAAAGCTCAGCAGCAGCCTCTACATCCGCAGGGAGACACAACATGTATTCCAATTTCACAGATTTGGATCTCCTGCTATCTCGTCTCGAATCGAACGATGAACGAGACGGGCTGGATTATGATGTTCGTCCAACTGCCACAGCTCTTTGCCGATATCCGGTATATTGACCCTGCCTTTCTTCTTCTTCTTCTATCATAGACATTGCATTTACTATCGGAGATCATGGGCCCTGGTCAACCTCAGGAGAACGAGGCGCATCTCCGGAGAGGTGATGCAGATATTGACTCTGACACGGTGGCAGGCACACCTCTTAGTGTTCTAGGTTCGGTCTCTGTCGTTCGGAAACGAATCACCAAGGCAGGCAAAGTGAGAATAAAGCTTTCTCTATTGGACGGCGCTGTCGACAAGTGCGGAATATGCTTGACGCAGTTTAAAGATCATGATTTGGGTGCTAGGGGTGGTGTTTGTCGACATGCGTTCCATGAGAGATGTTTGAAGAGGTGGTCTACTCATAGCAGGACATGCCCACTTTGTCGCGTACCGATTTGAGAGGAGTGGGTTAGGGTACGAGGCGCTAGTCTTTTCTTTTCTTTCATTTAGTGCTAGTCATGGACTTTAGGGACGTAGCACTGGCTGCTGGGACTATGTGTTTCTCTTCTTTTCGCATATCACGCATTTGTACATCTCCCATTCATCGTACCTCCATTTTCAATCAATGCAGCACGCTTTGCTTTCCATCGTATATCGTATAAAGTGTTCCCCCAAGGTATGTACACAATACCCACAGAAGAAACCTCGAAAATTCGACCTCGGCAGGTATCATAGATATATCAGTAATACAGACAAAAAAAAAGCTCATAAACAAAAGAATGACTAGGAGGTCAGCACGAATGAAGGACCAAGAGCGTGGTATGTAAATGTTCCATGCAACGGAGATTAGAAAATGCGCAATAAAATGATAGAGTAAAGGTCCATAAATGAGTCCATAAGGATGCAAACGCTTATCGGTTTAACCAGCGTTTTCGGGGAGTTCGACGGGGCAGGCTGCGTTGGACACCTCGGCTGATGTTGTGGGCTTTGTAACAAGTCCAGCGATATCCATTGCGAGCGAAATCTGGAACGAAACACCTGTTTACGATCAGGTCAGATTCGAAAAGAAGGATTTGGAAAGAAAGACTTGCCAGGCCTCACACCGCCAACATCATCGATGGCATTTCTGCAAGCCTGATACCAAGCTGTCCCTGAAAGAGGATTAGTACATGAGCATAGAGAAAGAAACAAACGAAACTCACACGTCGGGTCACTGGTGTTTACGGCGCTGTACGTGAAATTGAGAGGAATCTGGAAACTAGTGAGAGCTTTTGCTGGGAATGTTCGATGTCCCAGACTGCCTGTACCAATTTGTACGCCTGTATCATAGTCGAATATGGTTGCTTCGAGGTTGTTGAACGTGAGCGGTAAAAAGTTGGATGATGTGTCGACTTGCAGTTCAGCAATACCGGGGAATGAAAAGTTGGCGGGAGCGCGGCTGAAGATGGTGGGAATAGCGTCCTTCCATGCTCCCGTAGCATTTGCCAAGGGAGTATCGGTGTTGAACGCAAATGCGGGAACACGAGGAATGGTAAAAGCAAGGACAATCCCGATGCTATTCAATCGTGAATAAAAAGAAGCAGAAAGGACAAAGATTGCGTACCAGCAGCAAAGGACGAACAGAAAGACGGCGAGCATCTTTTTTGTGAACCACCTTCCGCATATGCCACGATGACCTCGATTCCATTCCTTCCAGGCTTGCCGCCGACTCTCCGAGTTTTTCTCTCGTTTTCCGGCTTTTGTCATGTTCCGGAGCTCATCCCGCTGCCATTCTGGACCCATAGCAGGAACAGTGACCATTTCAACGGGACCGATGGAACCAGCATCTTCTTTCTGTACCAATGGCTGATAGCTGACAAAAAGTAAGGCAATATGTAACGGAATTCAAAATAAAGAACATACGCATCAGTCTGAACTGGGGTTGAAGGTGAAGAACCAAAAGCAGTACTATATCTCGGTCCAGTATTGTTGAAATCAGCATAGATATCCCAGGCTCCACCACCAGCCTCTTCCTCCTCATCTCGGCCACCTTTCAAGGGCTCCTCCCTTCCAGCAAAAAAGAATGAGCCTCGGTTATATCCTGCAGTACTTGCTCGTCCTGCACCGTCTAAGTTGCGAGAAGCCCGATCCGGGTTGAAAAAAGAAGAAGCATCGTCCCTGCCACGAGCTTGAGTTTGATAATTCTGACCTGAAGGAGAAGGAAAGTCGTTGTTCAAGGCATCCATAGAGCCCTTCCGTCCTCCATAAAAGGAAGAAACGGTAGATTTGCGGTCAGAATCCATGAAGATGGAGGAACAGGTCAAGTTTCGCCGTGGAACGAAACGAATAGCCGGTAGCTAGCCGGATCAAAATTTGGTCTGGCCGGATTATGGCGCTTATTCCCTGCCTCCGATATCTCATGCTGCTTTCAAATTCTACGATCACTGCTTATGTTCTCTAATATCTACTTGCTTGTACCAACGCATTAAGTTGGATAGTGGCACCGCGTTCTAAAGTTATCGGAGGACTCGCTTGTGTCCGAAGTCGAAACGCCCCTCTGCTAGCAGCTTCCAAGACAAAATGCTCGTCGCACGGCATATTCGTTGAGGCCGGCGTCTGATCGTCGCGGTCGTAGTGATAGGAAGGTTTGATACGACCCTACCCTCAGTGCTCCTGTAGATGATTCAGTGGCCGCTAATACAACCCTATTATGGCTCCATTGAAAATTCTTAACTCAGCATATGTAAGTTCAAGTTTAATTCCACTCACTGTTCAAGTCATTTATCAACTATTTATTCCAGAAATATCTTGGATTCACGCTGGACACAGCGCAAACAATCTGACCACAAATACTATTGGAAGTGAAAGCGAAAACTCAATCTGATTCCTGCTGTCATGTCAATACTTTCCATTGGCATGTTAGTCCCAAAGCAGGTCTCCGAGTAATCCTGGAATTTACTTGGTGCTTATTCCGAAGATGAGACTTACAGTGGATGTACAAGAGATCGTCAAGTACGCAGGGGAGCGAGCGGTGTCGTCTTAATGGTATAGTCGTGCCGATTCAAACCTATCCCAATTAATGAATGTTTAAAGATAGGAAATTGACGCTCCTGGTCACAATTGATAATCGTCGCGAATCTAATCCAGAACATGTAGCTGCTATATAAATCACTCATCGCTCTTCAACTTGCACTGGCTGGTCAACTCCGATCCACGGACCCTAGGAGACAATACAGGAAGTTCCGAAGCCCTGTAAGGCCATTCGGAAGACATCTGTGGTGGAAGGTACGAGGCGCGTAATGGCAGATGTATCTGGAACTAAATTGGCATTTATGATCTAGTAGGACTTTCGTATTGTCTGATTCAAGTTCTGTCAGTTTCTCTGTAAGAATCGTGTCAGTTCGCATCAGGCTCTAAAGACTGTGGAGGTGCTTGGCTTAGTATCCCTGTCCAAGTGCCTGCTGATGAGTATCTTAACTATGAATGAACCTGTCTTGACTACCGTCAGCTGAAGCCTTCGAACGTTGCCGAATTGACTCGTACATCCTTCCACGGCTTCCCTGTTTTGGCAAGGCGAATTCAATCGATGAGCTCATCATCATTAGACTCATACCTCCGAAAAGGATCCGACTTTCGTTAAATAGCGAAGGCTTCTTGCTTCTGCACAAAGCATACCACAATGACATCCCAGCTCCCAGAAACACACCGAGCATTGCAGTTGATATCCACTGAAGAGCCTCTGCAAGTGAAGTCTTTCCAGACACCCCAGCCTGGTCCTGGAAATGCAGTCGTTCGGGTCTTGGCAGCCAACGTTATATCCTACTCTGGAGAGGTCTACAATGGCAAACGCCAGTACCCCTTCCCAAGGCCGTTTGTCCCTGGATCCACTGCGATCGGCCGTATAGCTGCAGTGGGACCAGACGCTACGACTCTAACTCCTGGCCAGCTCGTCTTACTTGACTGCACCATTCGTGGTCGCGACGATCCAACAGCCATCATCCTCTCTGGCATCGCACAAGGCTTTACAGAAGGTGGTCGCAAACTCATGAGCGGTGAATGGCGAAACTCGACTTACGCCGAATACACCAAGTTCCCGCTCGAGAATTGCATTCCTCTGAACGAGCAGCGTTTACTCGGATCCCCTTCGGCTGGAGGCATGGGCTACTCTGTTGAGGACCTCTGCCAGATAAGTCGATTCCTGGTTTCATACGGAGGCCTTGACGATATAGGCCTCAAACCCGGCGAGACTGTCATCGTCGCTCCTGCGACAGGGCAATTTGGTAGCGGCGCTGTACGAGTTGCATTGGCCATGGGTGCCAGTCGCGTCATTGCTATGGGTCGCAACGAAGCGGCACTAAAGCAACTTTCTACACTTAATGATCGTGTAGCTACCGTCAAAATCACGGGTGACGAAAAGGCTGACGCGGAGGCTTTAAAGAAATTGGGTCCCGCTGATGTGTTCTTTGACATATCACCCCCAATGGTTCGTTATTCTTTGCTACAGGTATACTCTGAAAACTAAAAGATATCGTTCTGAAACCCGTAGGCAGCCGGTTCAACGCACTTTAAAAGCGCGATCGCTGCGTTGAGGCATTCTGGAAGAATCAGTCTGATGGGGGGAGTGCAAGCTGATATGTCGTTTTTCTATATCGATTTTATGCACAGGAACCTGTCGATGAAGGGTACATGGATGTATTCTCGCGCGCAGATCTTCAACTTCATCAAGTTGATTGACTCAGGTATTTTGCCATTGGGAGAAAAGGCTGGCTTGACTGTTTCAGGGAAATTTGGACTAGAGGGATGGCAGGAGGCTTTTGAGACAGCCAGTAAGGCTGGTACTGATGAGACGGTAGTGATTGCTCCTTAATACTTACCATCGATAGAAAACTGTGTACTTCAAGTTGTAAAATGATAATGGCCCTTTCCTATACATGCTCGCAAGAATTTGCACTGAGATTCAATCGCATACTATTGCCAAAGCCTCTCCCATTGTTCAAGAAGGAACGAACGAATCCAGAATAATCCCGCCAGCGTCGCTTTCCGCCATTATGACGCTGCTACAGCGCATGGAACGAGGCTGAACCAGATAAGAAGGGAAGAGCTGGTCAAAAGCAGTAGGCCAAAGGGTATTTATCACGCTCATGCCAACGGTCAAAGCTGTTTTATCTTCCATTTTGGGAATGCGTCAGGACAGTGCGGGGCCGTCAATTCCTTGTGTCATTTCAATCGAACACGATATTTACGCGTTGAATTGTTGCGTTTTACCGAAGCTACACGACCTAGACAGACTGCACGAAGGAACACGCAACTTGTCGCTCCAGTTCAAATTCATACCAAATGCAATTAAGGTAGACGGGACAACAACGTAGAGTGATTTCAAAGTGTAATATACAGATCAACGAGTTCGCATGCGAGAAAAACATTTAGATGAGACTGGAGGCATAGGTCAGTATAAATGTAAGATTGAAAAGCGCACACTTACCGGTAACCGGAGCCATTCTGCATCGAACTAGCGGAGAACCGGAAGCGGAGGGACTAATAGGTCAATATCGGAAGAATTAACACTGCGAAGTCGCTTCAGCAGATACGCCCGCTCTTCGACAATTTCTCGCGCTGTGGGAGGTGTCCACGGCTCGGCCGACTGCTTAGTACTGGGAGTCATACTGATACGATACTCTACCTCGAACTGACGACGAACAAGGTCCATAGGCACACCGACTTTAATATATTCATCCTTGTCCAACTCGATTATTTCGTACATCCTGAAAATTGCGGAAACAGACCCAGAGGCCATGGCTCGACGACGAGCAACGAGGAACTCCAATTTGGCTGTAGCAGCAAGTGAGCAAAGAATGGAGATGAATAAGACAAGAAGACTGACTTGAGGGATTGACTAGAATGGACTTTGTGTGATCGTATTTGGTGTTAATCTAAATAATGTGTCACTAGGGAAGAGGAGCGAAAAAATTACAAGGGCTGACATGATAGTCTCGCTCCTGCGAGTCTGCCTTGCTCAAGTACCAAATCTGGCGATGTAACGCAGGAGTTCGAATGAATCCGGGAACAGCTTCAGGACAACCGATGAATTGGTCCGGACGACCTTCAGAGGTTGGAGTAAGAAGTTTCGGGTCAAACTTTTTGTGGCAGCAGTACTTTTTGTGATCATTCCAGTCTTTCGCCTGACACTCCCTGTTCACCACCATATTAGTAACTGTTTCCATCATACAGATTAAGACAAGTGACGTACGGGGTGCAGTACCAAACGAGCTTGCACCGGCCGCATCTTTTCAGGCTCGTGCGATCTTTCGTCATAGACTTGCAGTTATAGCAGGCATAGACCTTCCTGGCACCTTCCTCCATGCACTGAGACTCGTCCACTTTTCGCGGAGAATTTTTGTAGTCCTCTCGACATTTCCGATGACTTCGTTTCCGTTCTTCGGCGTCTAGGCTAGACTCGCTAGAGAACTGAGCTGGTGTGAGCTTCAACGGTTCGTGTCCAAGCTGATGGGAGAGTCAGTAATGAGATCATTTAACCAGACGAGAGAGCACATACGAATGCTGCCAATATGCCATAGAGAGTGAAAACAATGTAGTAGTTACGCAGCAGAGTACTCCTGTAGCGGAAGGCCTTCAGTTTTTCTGGGGCTTTCTCAGTGTATCGGAATTCGTGGTCAATATACGGGTGTCTGAAGAGGTAGATCTCCTGGACGTGACCATTTCCAATAGGATCGTGTTCAATGAGACGTTTCAACTGGTATTATTAGTATGAGATCTTCGAATACAATAGTACGACTCACGAGATTTATGAGGTTGTATTCGCTGTCACCTATGAGACCCTTGATCGTCATTTCCGGGCAAGAGATGCGACTGTTGTCGCGAGGAGCATCACAAGCACCACGATAAAGACCTTCGAGAACGATTTCCTTCTTCTTCTCTACATCCAGCTTCTTCCAATCAGCCTCGAAGCTGCCGTACACGATATTTTCGGAAGCACGAGCGATGAGATGACCTTCGACCTCCATGATTTCCTTGGTCAGGATGGCGTTGTCTTGATTGAGTTCTGTGATTGGAGAGGATTGCCAGCACGATATCGTATCGTAATCAGTTCGGTCCTCCGTCATTACACAGGTGTATGTGAAGGAATCGTATTTTCTGCTAATATCTCGTTCGAAATGATCATTCCAAGCTTTTCTTTGGGTATGTTTATCTGGCCGTGTTCGAAAGCGGTCAATGTTTTTCGCTTGACCTTTTTTATCCTTGCTACGATAGAAGTCGAGAGACTGGAAGAGATCCTCTAGCTCGGACATCGTGAACGGGCTGGATTGACGTTGGGGAAAGGACGCGTGGCGTCAGCAACACGTGAATCCTGACCCGGGCCGGCATAGCCGCTTAGTGTACTGGAGTTTGTACGCTCTCTCCAACCTGGCAGGCAACTTTGATCCAGCAACTCAGGTGGAAGAGGCGTTTTAAATTGTACCCTGGCTTGTGCGCGCTTCATTTCGCGCCAGAACTTCGTTTGTCTATCATCATCCCACTCTGCACTGTCTATCAAAGGAGACCTGACTGCAACAGCTGTCATTCTGCTCACGAACCAAGGAGAACTGGATGCAGTAAAAAGATTGGAATAGCTCCTCGAATGAAGATTCCTCTTTACTAGACATTGAGAAAGAGAGAGGATGACAAGGCTTGGATTGCGGGGGAAATGAGACGAGTATGAGTTCCTCGTGGTAGCGGTCGCGGGTCGAAAGAGCAAAACCGTTGGACAAACACCTGGAGAAGAAGCTCAAGAAGTATCGGGAAAGCATCAAATTCTTGCGCCTTATAATTAACAGATAAGTATTCTCAACTGCCAGTAAGTAAATCGTCACAGATCGTATCTATTCTCTAAGTGCGTTCACAAATTCAATCACTGCAGTGATTATGTTTCCTCCACCGTCGTAGTATACCCAACATCAATCCAAGCACGCATACCTTCCCCATATCGTACTGTCAACCAGAGAAGGCTGGAAGAGAAGAAAGCTGGTCAATTTGATTCTGGTGCGTAGAGAATAAGAAAAGCTCACCCAAATCCAAGCCATGCCAACAACGCTGCGAGCGCATTGGTCCATACCAGCCCCACACGGTCAAGCATTGGCATAAGAGCTGCTAGTATGATAGCAATAAGGAAGGAACGTAGGCCACTGGAAGGAAATTATTAATAAATATCGCGGGTTGTAACGAGTTGGAAGAAAGAACTTACTTATTAGCAGCCATGCTTTCCGCACTTCTCGTGTGCATGACATCAACGATATACGCTGCTGAAGGGCTAAGAACGAGGTCTACCTGTAAAATTCATCAGTTCAAGCTGACACCTCTCGAATCGGATCGTAGAAATCAGCAATATCCACTTACTCCAAGCCCATTCATAAACAAACACACGAAAACCAGCCACAATCCCAATTTCCCTCAACGTATGTCGTTATTAACCCCAATCCTAATACACTAAGTGGGACTAATGTCGCTGAAGCAAATAGTGTCCCAAGTAACCGGTCTTCGGGGTAATACCAATTTTCAACTCCAGCACGCTCACTGGCGATTCGTTTGCGTTTAAGAATGCGGTCAGATAGATGACCTGCTAGAGGGGCGCCGACTGGAAGGGATTTGATGAGAACAAAGGAAGGAGCTGTGTGGTTGAAAAAGTACTCACTAAAATTCCCCAGCCCAATAGGGATAAAACACGCTCCCAAGATGGCTTGATTTGTTATCCCATACCGTGCCCCCTATGGAGCAGAGAGCGTGAGCCCAGCCGCCTCGAATGACATATCCAGGGACCGATCGGACATAATGAAAAAAGTAGAGTGTACTCACCACCGTTATCGATAGAGGTGTTAAGATCACTGCAAATGTCAAACGAAAGCATAAATATGAAGATCTAACGCGGGGCCAGTCAGGAGATGAAGACGTACCATAATCAGTGAGTAGAACTACCATGCCAGCGAGAGCCTAGCAGAGAAAGAGAGAAGGTTCGTCAGGCCTCCAGCTTCTAATGACATTCCCACTTGCCACAGCCAACAAATTTGGACTCTTCAACAAAGCCATCGTCTTCAATGGGTTAATCCACACGATCCCAAACCAATCTTCACCTCGGGTGGCATGTTGTGCCACAAGTTCCGCACGTTTCTTGTCGATTCCTCTCGTCCCTGGGTGAATAGTCTCGGGATAGAGCGTTGCTATACTGATGAATGCGAGTAAACCCCAGGCGCCGAGGAAGAGCTGTGTTATGCGCCAGGAGGCATAGTGAGATAGTACGCCTGCATCGAGTGATATTAGGTCATATGTAAGGATCTGGCTAGCCAGGTAGTGCTCACCGCCCACTAAAGGTGCTAACGCGGGACCGATAAGGCAAGCCTGAGTAGACAATTCAGTAAGATTCATGTCAAAATCATACAGACGAAAATTGAATACTCACGCCGAAAAATATCCCCATTGCAGATCCTCTTTGTTCCAAAGCGTAGATATCTCCGATGACTCCAGCCCCAACGGAAAGACCCGGACTTCCACCGAACGTTTGTAAGAATCTCCAAAGCATGAGTTCGGGCATTGTCCGAGAAAAAGCAACACCGATAGATCCCAACGTTAGGAGAGGCAGACCGACGAGGTATATAGGTTTACGGCCATCTGAAGGTCACCAAAGTTGAATGAAAGGACAGGTAGTGCATCCAGGGGGAGTTTGGCGATGACCAGAATCCAGGTACCGTTTAATTGCATCGGAAGAAAAGTTCGCCAGAAAATAAGAGGTCGATAGAGTCGGATGGAGAGTTAAATTGATCAATTAATTGTTGCTTTCTTAGGAGAAGAGAAAGTTCACGTACAGAAACCCGAGTATGACGCGCCAAAAAGAGCGCCAATGCAGGCAGCAAAGACAGATACGCTGACCGTCAAGCTAGAGCAAGATATCATCATGATTAATTCAGAGTCAGCGCTGAGTTGTTATCATAACAAACCTAACCACAGAAGGAGAAGTGTTCATGTCCCTTGAAATAGACGGAATAGAAGGGAAGAAGGACCCAGATACGAATACTGTACAGTTCGCTGGTCAGTGCGATGATTGTATGAGTTGGCTGCTACTCACAGGGTAAGAGCCCACAGAACGAGATGAGCGCAACGATAACGCGTTTCCTTCCTTTTGAAAATCGATCATATATAGCATTATGTTGCGCTACTGCTGTTTTATTGCCATTGGAACCTTGTTCATGATCATGTACTGAAGCTTGACTTGAGCCCAGCAGAGGTGTCGTTTCTTCGGGCATGTTGAAAAATTCCAGCTAGGAAGCTGGAGGAAGGAAGAATGAGAAGGGAAGAGTTAGAGAAGAGTCATAACACAGAAAATGGCACCAAATCCTCGGCAGGCACGCGAGCGGAATCGGATGTATCGATCCGAAAGACACGTGAACTTATCTGAGTCTTATGATTTATTCCGAGATAAGTCAACGTGGGCGTTGAGAGTCAACCGGCGCCGCTCCAGCGCCTATTAGCTTTGTTCTTTTGACTCTCACCACCATCATCGAATTATCTTCAAATTCTTGCTTATTCCATTCCCAAGCCAAAGACATTCCCACCCGAGGACATTGCCTCACATTACCATTCACAAAGTCGAGAACATTGCCTCATACTTCTATTACAATTTGAGGACATTGCCTCACATTACTATTCACAAAGTTGAGAACATTGCCTTGTACTTCTAATACAATTCAAGGATATTGCCTCACATTACTATTCACAAAGTCGAGAACATTCCCTCATACTTCTATTACAACTTGAGGACATTCCCTCACACTACTATTCCCAAAGTCAAGATCATCTCCTTGCACTCCAACCACATTCATATTCAACTCAGGCACTATCTTTCTAGTGATTTATCTCCTTACTCTTTATTAACTATTACAAGTTCAGCTCATCTACCTACTCAACAACAAATTGGCAAGTCACGCTGCTTTATCAATACAGATCCTGAGCTCTGTTTGGGTTTCTCCTCGCCTGTTCCCGCCATTCTCCCACGATTGAGCTCTGGCTCTGTTTGGGTTGTCTGGCTCACCTGGCAACCATGGGCGGGAGCGCGGGGCTAAAGCCCAGCCAGATAATTTCCACTATTAATTATACTCCTACTTATCTTGATCTAGCCATAGTGTGTGGCTCGGGTTTTAGTCGGGTCTCTTGGTAATCATGCTGTAGAGCTAAATTGTAGGAAAATTTTGAGCTCAGGATGATGTAAATCTGTTAAGAACTGACTGAGTTATGAGCAAAACAAGTTTGGTGAGATTACATAAAGAACTAGATGTTCCAGAGCTAAATTCACACAAAAACCCGACTTCTGGACCCGGAAAGGGCTCAGACATCAACCCGGTTCCACCTGTGACCAGGGAGCTGTCACAAATGCACACAACTTGTTTTGTCCATAACTCAGTCAATTCTTGACCAAATTGCATCATCCTTGGCTCAAAATTTTGCTAGAGCTGAGCTCCACAATGTAATTACCAAAACCCGACGGGTCACCCGAGCCACACACTATCTAGCCACAGTCTGGCTTATCGCTACAGTACTGACCACCCCAGATTTAGTAATAAATAAGTGCTCACTGCAAATTTTGTAAAATTTCCTTTGCTTAAGCATAAAGCAAGCATCCCTTGCTTATCCTCAATTAACAATCAATAATATGTATCCCAGGAGTGTGCTATTTTCTTCTGGTGATTTTACAATAACATTTGAGAGACTAGATGCAAAAATACTGTAGAACATCAGCAAAACCTGTATTTTGTGTTTTAATTCCCACAGCAATACTTAGAATTCCCAGTGCTCCCAGAGCTCCCAGTGCTGGCCAGCACTTGCCAGTGCTGTCAGAAATATAAAATCATACATTATTTCCAAATAAGGTAATCTGGCAGCCTCTGGGAGCTTCTGGGAGCCCCCTCCTGCATCAGCCAGACCATCTGAGTGCTGGGACGCTGGAGCGCTGGGAACTCTGGACAGTTCGCTCAAGCACTGCCCACGTCATACAGGTTTTGCTGATGCAATTAGAACATTATTAGTCAAAAAGCGTACACTACAACTATATACAGCTCAAGATAGGTATTCTAAAGGTAGTTAGCAATATGTACCAGCAATACAGTGATATATAAATCAATACAGTAGGGTTCTACAAGTCTAAAGGGCAAGTTACAAGGACTAAGTAATATTTTTGTCCAATAATTCATTCTTGATTCAGGGAGTATGCAATGACCTTTATATTTACGCATGAGTCCGTGAGTATACGCATCCATAAACCATATGGAACAAGTAAAAAAATCAAGAAAAAATAGTGGATTGAGAGCAAAGGGGCTAGTTACAGGACTCTATTATCCTATATCCTCTTTAGACCAGGCTTTCCCATACCCCTCAAATTTGCTGCGCATACTTTCTGCACCTTCTTGCGTTTGGGCATCGTGAGGAGGAGTTGTCATGAAATGAAAAGGTTAAGCACTCTTCTCAGCATGCAGTTTTGTGGTATTTTTGCACCTACAAGGATCTGAATTGGACAAAGGTATCTGGCTCGAATGGTCCAATCAGATTGAACATCTCAGTGGTATGAGGACAATGCAACAAAAAATTCCACTCTCCAATAAACTCCTGCCTTATTGGTGGTGTCCACCGCGCATGATCACAGCGTACTCTCACCAGGGGCATTCCACAGGGCACCTGGAAACCAGGTGCTTCCTATTCATTGTGAAACTCACATGAAAGGCACTTGAAAGTTGATGGCAATGATGTCATTGTTCCATTACTTCATTTTCAGCAGATTTTCGGCAGGTCAGCATCTCTCTAAGCATCATCTTTGTCATTGATCCCAAAAATCCTTATGTTGACACGGTATACCAGTAATGCACTCGTACCTGGGGGGCTCCTTGAACTCGAACCACCATCATGGTCCGAAATTCCCACAGTCAACACAGTGGCAAGGAATAGTCTCCTGCAGACTGAGCTAGTTTTTATGGGCGGAGGCTCATGAAAATAGGCTTAGAACCAGGAGCTAGTAAAAATCTCAGCCCCCCAGTCGTTGTGAATGATGAGATAGCAAACACGATGCTCTGCGCCTGGCGCACAAACTCGGACCGTGCTCCGGTTCTTTATTTACATGTGTTTCAACTATCGCTGGGCTGATAATTCAAGCCTGAACAAACATAACGACAATGGAAACCACCATCTCGCACCCACTTTGACTCCTCCCTCCTGTGCCACCGGGAACGTGTCACGCTCACCATGAAAACCTGTAGCCGCTTCGTTGCAACCTCCGGCAGGCAAGGACAGAGAAGCACAAAGCAAGCCCGGAATGTCTTTCCAAATACGAATTGTAGAAAGAACTAGGTATGACGAAACAGTTCTCTTTGTGTTGCTCAAGCACCCATTCTCTACTTTAAAAGAAATCCGATGCGGCTCTGCCTCTCAAACCCCCAGCACCATGTCCACCACCACACCGACCCCAGAACCGTCGAAAGACAAGAGGACTGAACAATCAACTAGAAGTCCCTCTCCTCCCGACAACACTTCCATTGGCGCTCAATCCGACAGTACCGAGACCGTCCTCCATGCACTCAACACACTTACTGACCGAAGCGGAGTTGAGGGGAGCATCCACGCCACTCCAGTCGCCAGTCCAACCGTTCCTACTGTGCAGCAGACGCGCATTGAGGATAGTGTCGATGTACCAACCAAAATGGACACAACAAAGACAAAGAAGAAGAAGACGACTAAGAAAGACAAGCTTACGGACACAGATGGACGGGTGGACCAGGCAGACAATGAACAGCTCGCCCAAGGTACGTACCCACTTTTTAACAAAGAAACACCCTGAACTAACCACTCCGACTAGCGCTAGTTGGTGCTCCTCGAGCCACCAGATCCCAAACCAAAGCGCGAACCCCTGCTCCTGCATCTGAAGCAGAAGGGTCCGACCCAGGCTCTGTTGCTGCCCCCAAAGCCAAAGCCAAGCCGAACAAAGGCAAAAGCAAGGCAGTACTGCCCCGTACGCACAATCCTGTACACTAACGATCAGGAAAATACTAATTGTATGTCATACCCAACAGCTCCGGCCATCAAAGAGGAAGAGGAGCCCAGCACTAATGCTCCACCCAAACCCGCTAAAGCCACGAAGGACGGCAAGTCAAAGAACAAAGGGAAAGGGAAATCGAAAACCACAGTGGAGGTTGAGAACGATATCGAAGCTGAAAGAGAGATCAACAAAGTCGATGCCTTTTTTGGTGACAGCCTCGACGGTGGCGATGGATCTCCGCGTTCCACTCGCAACATTGCTGCCGGATATGTTGCAGCCGTCAATGACAATGAAGAGGCTCACCAACTTGCTCAAGTGTCAGCTCTTTCACTGCACGAGCAGCGCCGCATTCAACACCAGCACGATCACCTCCAAAACCCAGCGGCATCCTCCTCCTCACACACCATTGATCACAACAACAAAGCCCCTTCTCCTTCAAAGAAGATGAAGGTTGCATCTACTCGCTCCGCCCTGACTACAGCTCTGCCTGCTGACACTCGCATCCAAAAACATCCTGTACGCCAACGGACCCCAGAGGATAGGGACAACGATGAGGAAGAAGAAGAGGAGGAGGAAGAGGTTGAGGACGAATTTGCCTACGGGACCATTGATGGTCGCCAGACCTCCATCTACCTTACATACCCAACTAGGGAGACCGGCAGATTCCCCGAAGTGCAAGGGGTGACTGTCTACAACGTCTTTGCAGGCCAAGACGAGAAGCAGGTGGACGAGTGGCTTGCCCTCTATCGATGCGAACCAGCCTTTCTGGTGCGAGTTGCAGGTGGAGCGGGAATGGACCAGCGAGAACAGTTCCGCATTGCCCAACAACTCCTAACTGGAGCTTCTAACATGCACTCCTCCTCACTCACTATTGGAATGCCGATCCAGGCAGAGGGGCAGGCTATTCGCCCGGTCCACATCCTTGTCCTTGGAATGCCAGATGGGTTAATTGAGGCCTGGACCAGGATGGGCCACACTGCTCTCTTCAACAATGGGGAAGGTCTTCACATTGTGGCGATGCCGCCGCCAAACACCTCCTTCCTTGGGCTCATACAGGGCCTCTTCTTAGATAACACGCACCAGCACCTCACTATCTTCAGAGACACTCTACGCACTGCCATCCAAGCGAACACTCGGTTCCGCCACCATGTCATTGTGAATATCCAAGGCTTCTCGTACAACACCACCCATGACCGTCGCTTTGAACAGTGGCTCGCTGACATCATGATAACCACAATTGAACTTGGGCTCCCAGGAGGAGGTGCCGAGACTGCTTTCCGGCTCTATTGCAACCCTATCTCCCGAGACACTACAGTCCATTGAGAACTCATCGAGCTTTTCCAACAAACCAAGGTCACTCATCCTATATACGGGCGTGCTGCTATCCGTACCTCACCCTTCCGCCAATGTAACCTATGCTTCTCGATCAACCATCCCACCAGCCACTGCCCTTTCCTACAATTCCCCGAATACATGGGCCCTACCCAGGAGTCCATGCGTGCTGCTGCCGCTGCCCGACAGGCCAAATGAAACGTCAATGCCAACGACAACAATGGACAAGCAAACGGGAACACCCGGGAGGTCGTGGTGGCCGTGGAGGTCGAGGCGGAAGGGGCATGGTGGCAGAGGGGGCCGAGGACATGGAGGAGCCAGCGGGAGCTCCGGAAATGCTAGCGGAGATGGTACGAGCCTCTTCTAAGCCCTTACGTACACAAGTACCCCTTGTACAATTAACAAAGCATGGCCCACTATACTTCCTCATGCATACTTTATAATACTTGTACTACACATGAGCACATCATGACCATCTGGAACCTTACGATAATGACTGTTACAAGTCTCTTTTTGTTCTAATACAACTTATCTATGTAAACCAAGCCTGCGAGAAGTGTAAGAAACCATATGGGACCTCTGGAAAACATGAATTAAGTGGCTGGAAGGAGCATGCTGATTACCCTGGAGACTATGTGAACTCGCAAAGGAAAACAGAAACCAAAACAAGCAAGATGTTGGCCCACACTTACCTTCTGATTACAGGAAGGGAAAGCCAATATCTGCTCCTAACCTCTCAAACCGGCAATGACTAGTCGGAACCTTAGTTGAAGCCCGGAGAGCTCTCACAGTAACCAGCCATACTCTGACTCTTTTTGGGCAACAGTCATAATCCCTGGTGTCCCCGCACGTTGCCGGGGAGGATACTAAACAAAAGCAACTTCTCCTATATTAAATTCCTGGGTCAATGGCAATTCCAGGACAAACAACGGCCTACCCAGTGCTGGGGGGGGTAGTGGTCCGTCCACCGACCCTGCTCCACAACTTGAGCCTGGGCGTCTCTCAAGAGGTGGAAGAATAGGGATGAGTAGAGGTTACAGAAGTGGGTCTGCGAGGTTGTCCCTTGTGGGGGAGCAATCCCATACTGTGACCCAAGGGGCAACACTGCATTCTCACCAACGCACCAATACTCTTGTCTGCCCGAATAACAACTCACCGGAAGGAGGAATAACACCTCCAGCATCACCAGCTGCATCAAACAACAATGATGACCCAATCCCTGGAAATGAATCCAGCCCTTAAGAAGAAGCACACAGGAGTATCAGGAGCAAGAGGCCAATACCAGGCATCTCAAATCCCTATTGAAGAAGCTGCAGCGCGCTTTAGACAGCTGCAAAAGGACAAGTACTAAATGATCAACAAGCAGCAAGAAATAAGAAAAAAGTTAGGGGACACCTGAACCTAGCTTCATTGAACCTCAATGGAAGAGGGCTGAGAGAGTCTCAGAAACAGGACACAAATGGCCTGACATTAATGATCATGGTACACAAGAATAAGATTGCTGTGCTTGCAACTGTAGAAACCCACTTATCACCCAATCATGTCCAGGACATAGAAGATAGTTTCATTGGTAAGAAATGAAGATATATGCATCTATGGACTCCAACCACTCTAACTCTGCAGGAGTAGCCTTTGTGCTAAATCGTGACCTTATCAGTACTGATCTAACCAGGGTACACATTGTCGTTCCTGGTCGAGCAATATGTATACAAGTACCCTGGAAAGAAAGAGAAACACTGACTCTATTATGTGTATATGCACCCAATGATAGCATGAAGAACAATGAAGCCTACTGGAATGACCTAACTGAAAAGTGGCTAACTCTCAACTTACCAATACCAGATTTCATCTTTGGAGACCATAACATTGTGGAAGAAGGATGTGACAGATCAACAGGTCAAACCAGACCACCAAGGAGCATGTAGCAGCCCTAGTCCGTTTCAAGAACCTGTTTGAGATGAAAGATGGCTGGCGCAATGCCAACCCAACTACAAATGAATTCACACATACTCACTGGGGGGCAAATGGACAAGCAACTATGTCCAGAATAGACAGAATATATGTGAGTGGAAGCATCAGGTCAAGATGCAGTCAATGGAGAATACACGGTAGTGAGGATGCAGAGCTTCACTGACCACCAACTGATATCAGTAACAATACAGGCCCCGGGAGCTGCACGCCAAGGTAAAGGCAGATATGCAATAAAAGCAAAATCACTTGAGAACCCATGCCCTGATAACAAAAATACAACAGCTTGTAATGAACAACAATTAGTGACCTTGAGGAATGATGAAGGAAGTAATATACAAATAGCCTTTGACCAGCTAAAGAAAGATATTATTGAGCTTGAAAGAAATTTACAAAAGAGAAATGTGGGTATAGCATGTACCAAAATTCAGACCTTACACGGAAAGAAAAAAGCTCTACTGACAAGACTGGAAACAGATAGAACCCAAATTACAACAGAGGCAGCTAACTATCCAGAAGGAGATTGATACCATAGCCCGAAGGCTTAACAAGGACCAAAAAATGTCATTCTGCATCAAGAATGAGCTAGAAGGGGATGGTGTTACAAAGTACTCAACAAGGTACATGAAGGAGAAAGAAGGCCAGAGACAACATTCCCTTCCTCTAGAATACCAGGTACAACAAGAGTCACTAGTGATCCAAAAGAGATGGCTGAGATTGGTGGAGCATACCATGCAAGCACTCAAGAAGACCCCACACAGAATGACATGGTGCAGAAGATGAATGACATAGAAATTGTTGTACAACATATCAGCCGCCACACAAAAGACCCTGATTGCTGAGCCATTAGCCAGGAAATGATTAGCGAGAAACAAGTGCTAAAAGCACTCCTAACATGCAGCAAAGGTAAAGCTGCAGGAATTGATGGTATTGTAGCTGAATTATGGCAAAGACTGCATCAACGCTTTATTCATGACCAAAAAATGGATGCAGCCAAGCCTACATGCAACATAGTTGCACTACTGACAAAGGTCTTCAATAATGTTGAAGAAAATGGAGTTGAACCAGGAACCCGGTTCAACCTTGGTTGGATGTGCCCTATCTTTAAGAAGAAGGATGAGGCAGACATTGTAAACTACCGCCCAATCACAGTGTTAAATACAGACTACAAAATCTTCACTAAAGCACTCACCATAGAGCTTACAGAAATTGCACCATCACTTATACACCCAAATCAAGCAGGTTTTATGCCGGGAAGGAACTATCCTTGATCAGATCCGTCTAACAAAGCACCTACTTGAGTACTCTGAGGAAGAAATCCAGAATGGGGCAATAGTAGCCCTGGACCAGGAAAAGGCATATGACAGGATATCCCATGTATACCTCTGGGAAGTCATGAAGAAGTTCAATATTCCAGAGCAGTTTATCAAGACAGGTCAAATCCCTGTATACAAATGCCCAAACCACAGTTATGATAAATGGAGAGCTCAGCACTCCCTATACATTGAAGAGGGGGGTACGGCAAGGAGATCCATTATCCTGTTTACTATTCAACCTTGCAATAGAACCCTTAGCAGAAATGCTGCGCACCTCTCCTAAACTCAAGGGGTACAGACTAGCAGACCTAGATGATAAAATAATTGCCTCCCTTTTTGCTGATGACACCACAGTGTACCTATCCAGTGAAGACAAGTATGAAGATCTTATAGACCTCCTGGATATATGGTGTAAAGCATCAAGTGCCAAGTTCAATGTAGGAAAGACAGAAGTGATACCAATAGGTAGTGAGGAGCACCGGACTGAGATGCTATGCACCAGAAAGCTTAGCTGCAATGACAACCCCATACCTGCTGATATCCGTTTGGTCCCTGAAGGCCAAAGCTCAAGAATTCTAGGGGCTCACATAGGTAACAACACCAATGAGATGGAACCATGGCTTCCCATTGTAGAGCGCATAGAAACAATCCTGGAGCGATGCTCAGAAATGCACCCCACAATGGAGGCAAAGAGACATATGATTAATCTGACAATGGGATCAATCACACAATACCTTACAGCTGCAAATGGAATGCCAGAGCACATTGTAAAACGCCTAACAAAGCTCCAGAGCACATTTCTTAATGCTCCAATAAACAAGGAAACATTGGCTGCTGATATCACCCAAGGGGAAAAAAGAATGTTTGACTTACAAGCACTGTAACCAAGCAATCCAGATAATGGAGTTTAAATCATTCCTTGCATTGGAGCCAGCAACTCGCCCAATATGGTCAAATATAGGGGAGGCTCATATCCGTAATCACCCACAGAAGACAGATACTGCTCCTGACAATGCAAGAAAAAACCCCTTTTTGCAAACCTGGAAATTAGCAATCCGGGAGCTGAAGACCATCTCTGAGGAACATGATCAAGACCGCCAAAAAATTTGGCATTGAATACCAGGCCTTAAAACCCTCACAAAAGGTGCTATTACAAATGCCACTGTGGTACCACCATGGTGCAGATAAGAGCAAACTGCAGCTTAATAACCATACAAAGGAGAAATGCCTGTGGCAGAACCACAGCATCCACCTAGTCAGTGATGCACTGAACCTACTAAAGAGATTAGACTTACCTGAACACCTACCAACGTCAGAGTGCAACTGTAATGCATGCAAGGTAGACCGGAGGAAAGGCTGCAAGAACCCACACAAATGTGCTGAGGCTGCATCCAAACAACTACACCAGCTCCGAAAAGCACTGGAATCCACTTGTGACCCCCCACATGCTCATCATCTTGATGAGATAAATCTGGAAGAGGGAGATGTGCTGTTTGATGCAAATTTTGAAATGGATAATATAGCAGATGGCTTCCGCATATTCACCAAACTGGATGACAGGACTGAAGCATATGAACATCCCAATGACCAAGTTCACACAGAAGATGAGCAGACAGTAGAGGTATGGTGTAATGGAACATCACAACAGCCAGGCACAGCAGAAGCAAGAGCTGGAGGTGGAGAGTGGTACTCACCCTTTGATGATCGGAATGCTGCAATTGCAGTCCCTAAGGATGAAAGGCAATCTGCACCCACAGCTGCAGCAATTGCAGTTTTATATGCTATTTTAAATGCTCCTACCACATCAGCAAAAAGGGGTTAAACCTATGATGACCTAGGGAACCTAGGCTACCATGGTCACCCTGGTCACCCTGGTCACCTTGGGTCTTCCAGGCTACCCCAGGCTACCTTAGGCTACCTCAGGTTACCTCAGGTTCCTCAGGTTAGCTCAGGTTTACTCAGGTTTACTCAGGTTGCCTCAAAGTCCCAAGGTTTATCCCTAAATCCTAGGCAACCTAGGTGACCTTAAAGAAACTGAGGCAGTCTAGGCAACCTAGGTGGCCTAGGAGACCTAGGTATCCTTAGGTTCCCTTAAGTCTCTTTAGGTCATTGTGGGTCAACCTAAAGTCAGCCCTGGGCCCAGACCATTTTTCCTGATGCAACAAACCATTAAGATGCACCATTACAAATGAGCAAGTACTCAAGAATATAACAGAGCAACTCACTGGCTGGAATGACAGGGGCTTCCATAATGTGAAGGATGCAAGAGTGTATAAGGCTCTCCTGAGCCACCTCCGAGCCCGTGAAGCACCAACTATATTCCGCAAAGTGGACAAGAAAGGGAATTTAGATGCATACAGAGGAAGTATGAGCCTAGCAGAACAGGCCTCTCTGGGCATTGACACTATTGAGCCAATCTTAAAAGTCAATATGAAGTTTGACCTCAAAGACATCAAGCTCTCAACAATTACCCAATCTCTAGCCTATAAGACAATTAAAGGGCAAAATAAGGCAAAACCATGTCCAGCCACAGAGCGTACTATTGGCAAGGTGCAACGTGACCTCCGTGTAGAAAACCATGTCACACCAATGGCAGAGCACCTATGGAAATCAATCCGTGACCCTGAGTTACCCCGAAGAATAAGGGACTTCCTGTGGAAGTCAATGCATGATGCCCATCGTGTAGGCAGATTTTGGAAACACACACCGGAATGCGAGGAAAGGATGATGTGTGCACACTGTAATGAGATTGAAAGCCTTGAGCATATCCTCCTAGAGTGTGATAGACCTTGGAGGAGGCTAATATGGGAAATGGCTAAAAGCCTGTGGCCTAAGACACCTGACCATGGCCCCTGGAAGGAGCCTAATCTAGGAATCATACTGGGTACAAATCTCCTTGAATTCAAGGATGCTAAGGGTAAACCAGCACCTGGGGTGAAAAGACTCTACAAAATACTGATTACTGAATCAGCCCACTTGATCTGGAAGCTGCATTGTGAGGCTGTAATAGACCGTGAAAATGAAGACATTCCTGACAAGGAAACTTATAACAGATTATGCCAGGTCCTGAACCAGAGATTAGCAAGGGACCAGAGCCTTACCTACAAACCAAGGTGGAAGAAAAGTGCACTAACAAAAAAGAGAGTGCTCCAGATGTGGAATCCAATAATCAAGGATCCACAAAAGCTCCTTTCGGACTGGATAGGTGAAGCCGGGGTTTTAGTGGGTATTGGGCCCTTCAACAACTTTAGACAGCATCCACCGTAATCTCTTAAATGGATGCAAATGCCATGGACAAATCATAGTCCGGTATGCCCGAAGCCCCACACTATAGCAAGAGCTATGTGCAATGTCACCCAGACAGTGTGCATTTCCTCGGTGGTGGCTTTATTTCACCCTTTTCTCCGAAGGTTTCTCCATATGGATTTCCCCTTCACAAACTACGCAGTGGTTTGGTGCTAGTCCTACACAGTTGCCAGCTACTGATGTCTATGACACGTACTGCCAAAAAAAAAAAAAAAAAAAATGCACTCGTACCTAATGCACTTTTGGAGAAGAAAGTTTGCGGAGGGCACATTTCCTCTCCATTTCCCTTCAATTTTTTTCCGTACACTCTTATACATGTATTCGAGAGATCTATCTACTTATTTTCAAAATTAAATTGGAGTTAAATGTTCAGGACTTTTGTCAACTCAGATTATCCAGGTGCATTTGCATTCTTGAGTCTTGGTACAGAGCAATACATTTTTCCATACCCTAAGAGTCACAAAATATTATTTATGGGACTATATAACATTATTGAGTGTACTCCAGAGGTGCCAAACAAAGATGAACGTTCAACAGTCAGCAAATAGCGTCAAAATGCACCTACGGGAATTGCCAGAGCTTGTCAAAATCTGGGTGCAATGCCTGCCAATTTTGAACCTGCTGTTGGATACTTCTTGGCAACACCAAAACATTCTCTAAAGTCGCCAAATTTTGGAATCATAAACATTAAGGTATATTCTAATATACTGCAAAGTTTGAAGATGGTTCATCAAGTATTACAAAACTTTTTCAGTATGGACATTTCCAAGTGCATTCTGGTACATCAATAGTGCACAAAAATGGAATATGGTCAAAGCTCCCAATGTAGGTATAATGAAAATATTTTACAATGTGACCAAGATCACTGCTGTATCATCTACTTGGGCTTGGCATTGTAACCATATCAGTAAGATATGCAAAGGATGCAAGCAGCCTATATCATGTGATCTTATTACAGAGTATTTTTGCTAAGGCTCTCTCAAAACCCCACAAACCCCTTGAATATTTATATTATCAGGAAGCCCCAAAAATTCTGCATAACCTTACTGTGGCCTTTTTGGAAAAAAAGTTGAGTTTTGGCCCAACATTAAGTTAAGCTTGTCCCATGATATAGGCCACCTGTGTCCTTTGCATATCTTATGATTATAGGTAGTACTGTAATACCATACAAACCGTGCCATATACAGCCATTATGGCTATATGTATGGGTTTAGTTTAGCACCTGTTAAGCACTCAATGCAACAACTTTGACATAATTCATGCAGTTCTCCAAATACCAGAAATTCAATGTCTTTTTGCATAATTGAACTAATTTTGGGATAATTCTTTTTAACAACCCTGTTGGAGGGGTTGTTAGCAGGGAACAACCCTCAAGGCTCCAGGCGTCACACCGGAGGCCCAACAGGTCACACTGAAGCCTCAAGGTATATTATTTCTATCTTGTGTAGCACAGATGTAGATTGTCAATACATAAAAAATGTCGCAATGGTCCGAGTCCCCATCCCTGTCGTTCTTTCCAACATACCCTTGCTCAAGACATCCATGGTCACTGCCTCTGCCACAATGACCATGGCAGCTATGCCTTGCAATACAGGGACAGGATGACGGATGTGTAATGATTGCAAGTTGATGAGAAGAAATGAGAAGGAAGGTGTGAATGAAGGAATGTGATGTTTAGTTAGCAGTGTATGAAGCCAAAATGGAACGAGACGCACAATAATCATGACCAGTCTCCCATAAAGGAACAAATCCTGGTTCCTGCAGCTGCAGCCACTGCTGTTGAGACTAAATCTCCATTGTCTATTGAGTTCCCGTGTTTGTGGGAGTCAGATTTATGCTAGAGTTGAACGTTGAAGCTGGAGATCCAAGTCATGGTCATTAGTGCACATTGGATATTGATTTTGTAGTGGTAGTGATTTGTTTGTCTATTCAAGTGCCGCCGAGGGAGGAAAAAAATGAGGTCAAAGAACGACAAAAGAACGACAAAAGTGAGCCCTAAGCCCAACAAGCACTTCCGGCAAAAGCTCGGCGTGACAGCGATCACATGATCTTTCGGTGGGTTGTCAGGTGCCAATGAGGTTGTTGAAAAGAATTATCCCTAATTTTGTCCCTTATTTGAGATCATCATTGCCATTAAGGTACCACTAAGGTAGCCTCACATGACATTGAAGACATTTACTGTTAAATATAAGCTGGATAACCCCAAAAAACCCTGTCTGATCTCCATCATGCCAGTTGTCTTCCAGGTATTCATCAGCATCATTTCTCCCATATTCCATATCACCTTTGCTTATTCCTTGTTATCTTTCAAGCCACATGCACCTCCTCAATTCTCCTTTTGCTCCAAAGCTCTTCCAGTACTACTGTCTCTGCTCAACTCATTCTATTTTTTTTTAGCACTGTTCAAGCTGTCTGGTCTTCAACAGGTTGAAGGGTTCATTGCATTAGGTGCATGTTTTTTTCTGATTTTCCAGATGTTTTAATCTTAGCTTAGACCTTTTAAGTTTTATGATGGCATATAGTCCATGCATTACCAGTAATTTGATGTGATATGCTGTGTATTTCCATTGGTGCACAGCTTGTGCAGGACTCTCTTTTTCTGCTCCTAGATAGACAGTTCATCATGAGTATTACATGTTGTGGCACTAAAAATGCCATGTATCATACTGTCTTTTAGGTACTTCAACATTCAACTTGAATGTGCAATTTTTCAGTATGTACATTGACTCTGAGGTGCCAGAGTGTAATGTATTTATTGTCCTTAATGTTTTCCACTGGGAATCCAGTGTGACATCTGGAGCTTTGAGGGTTGTTCAATAAAATTATCTGCCCAAAATCCTTCCACAATTCCATAACCATTCAACTGGACTCTTTCTTATCATTTAAATTTTCCCTTTACTATCAGCAAAACCTGGGTGGTCTCCAGAGAGCTCCTGAGACCCTAGAGATTCTGGCAGCTGTCAAAATAGGCTCTCCAGGGCTCTGGCATCTCCAGAGTCTCCAGAGCTCTCTGGAATTAGTACCCTTGCTCCAGAGATGCTTCCAAATGTATTGTGCTTGTACAGGTTTTGCTGATGACTATGGATAGTAAAATCAATTATGTTAGTTGCAAAAAGTAATAGTACTTGGAAAAGACAATTATGTTTATTGTTTTGGTACAGACAATAATCTTACTTGCTTCAGATAGTCAATTATGTTAATTGTCTTGGAGTTTAGACTATTATCTTAATTCTGGACTACCAGTGGTAGGTATCCATCATCTTTAGTGTTTTGTACCAAAATTAAATCTTGGTGCTACTAGCCTCTGTTTGGCAACATTTTCAAGATGATTCTAAGTTTTGACTGAGGCTGAAATTAATAATGGACTTTAGAAATACTTCCGAGGGCTGTTCTGCTAAAAGGAACTGGCAAGCCTTGTAAAAAGGCAAATGACTTGAGTCAATTCGGACCAAAATCCCAAAAGTCGACCCAATCAAGGAAGACAAACGAACAAGGCAGGAAAATGTCGAGGCAAAACCATAGTATACATGCATATATGGACATTATTTATCTTTTTCTATTTTACTTACTCTGTTTCATCCTATCTTGCTCAGTTTCTCTCATTTTCCTATTTTCATATATCTCGCTCAGTATATAAGGGTAGCTATTCTATCTCGGAATAACAAGTTAGACTTGATACCTGAAACCCAGTTCTATCTTAGGACCTGTAGTGATTTGTACACGCTCAGACACGTCTGCATCGTCCTCTGCAACCTTTGAAACGGGTGGCCTTCTTGTAACCTCGATAATACTGAGGCTGTTCATTCTACTTCCCGGCTATTAAGTCAAGCATTCCTGGTTTTCATCTTGAAGAGAGGTCACATCAGTCTTAGGACCGCAGGTGGAGCCTAACATGCACACCTTGACAAGCCCATTGTTGATTAGGAAAGGTCTTGGACCCAAGTGTTGGCTTGGTCTAGTTTTAGGGAGGAAGCTTCTCGGAGTGTTACCTAGCTTTACCAACAGATTCTACCCCTTGCCTGCTCTTCGCTGAGTGTGTTAAAAAACGCCTACTCGAGTGACTTGTGCGGCAGTCATATAAGCTTGTTAGGTAACTTGCGGGAATCCCTGAGAGTTGGAGTATCATTGCGTGGCGACATAAAGGCTCCTGAGATATGCAAAGTTGTTTGTTGAGTCGGCGTACTTGACCCGTGCTTTGGTGTTTGCTTTCCCCTCAATTAGTTCAGCGTGTTGTCATACGTTAGTTGGCTCTTCAAAACCTCCCTCCAAATATAAAACCACTTCAGGCAACCACTATATATGACCTAGTTAGGATAGAAAACTGATGTACCTAAACTATCCTAAGAGGTTACTTTTTGGGGCATTCTGCCCAGCCAATATTTCAGTGAGGCAGCTGCCCACCTGTGCTCAATTTTTCCAGGCAGCAGCCCATCAATCCTGTCTTGATCAAAATCACTGCCCTGCGTACCAGGCAGCTGCCTAGTCAGGGCTGGGCAGCTGCCCAACTTGTCACATGTCACAGGTGTCTGGGGTCCCTCTGGGCAGCTGCCTGCCGTTTTTCACCAATTTGGTCCTGAATTCCTCCCATCATTTTTTAGTTCATTAATTTCATGAGTAGATGGTACATTTATCTTATTGACACAATACTACCTGATATTTCAGGGCAGCTGCCTATGTTGCTGGCCATGTATCCAACCATTGATGATCTTATTGACTATTGTCCACCTTAGATAGTGCCACACTATATTTATATTACCAAAGATACCAACATATAAGTATATACATAATCAGGGCAGCTACCCACCTTAGTTAGTGCTACACTACATGTATATATAATATTTATATCACCAAAGATACCAACATAGGCTATACATAGGCTATGTACATAATCTGGGGCAGCTGCCCACCTTAGTTAGTGCCACACTATATGTATATCAACAACGATACCAATAAATCTCACTCAAGTTGGTATATGGGGCAGCTGCCCACTCAAGTTGGTATACAGGGCAGCTGCCCACTCAAGTTGGTATACGGGGCAGCTGCCCACTCAGGTTGGTATACGGGGCAGCTGCCCACTTAGGTTGGTATATGGGGCAGCTGCCCACTCAGGTTGGTATACGGGGCAGCTGCCCACTCAGGTTGGTATACGGGGCAGCTGCCCACTCAGGTTGGTATACGGGGCAGCTGCCCACTCAGGTTGGTATACGGGGCAGCTGCCCACTCAGGTTGGTATACGGGGCAGCTGCCCATTCAGGTTGGTATATGGGGCAGCTGCCCACTCAAGTTGGTATACAGGGCAGCTGCCCACTCAAGTTGGTATATGGGGCAGCTGCCTACCTCACTTAGTAGATCACAATATAATGATAATTAAAAGTTAAATATATTGATATAAGCATAAACTACCTAAGTAACAGCTACCTAAGTACATTGACATATTCCACAGATACACAATACTATCCTACAATGACATAACACTTAAGTGTTGTTCCTACATTTCGGAAGATTCGCTATAGGTCTTGGGGCTTGAGTTACAGCCCCAGGAACATCCTCATCATGCTTGCGCTTCTTCCCTAGTGCTCCTGTTAGCCCTCCCTGGTCATTAGGAACCTTCATACCACTACCACTCATCTTCCCAACCTTCCGGTCAAGTTGTGCTCGCTTTTTCGGCTGTCCGCTTTCTAAATCCTTGCTCACATGCCGTTGTTCCTCTGCTGGCGGAGGCGCAGTATGGACACGGCGCTTCTTTGTGGGCACAGGGACAATGGACTCCTCTTCTGGCGGACCAGCAATAGGTACGCGGCGTTTCTTTGTGGGCACAGGGGTGACAGACTCCTCTGAGTCCTCTTCCGCAACCCTTGGCTTTGCTGGCGGAGCAGTGACAGCTACGCGGCGCTTCTTTGTGGGCACAGGGGTGACAGACTCCTCTTCCTCTGAGTTCTCTTCTGTAGCCCTCGACTTTGCTGGCGGAGCAGCAGTAGGTACGCGGCGCTTCTTCATGGGCGGAGGAGCGACTGGAGCGTCGGACTCATCTGCATCCTCTTCCGCAACCCTTGACTTTGCTGGGGGAGCAGTAATAGCTACGCGGCGCTTCTTCTTTGTGGGCACAGTGGTGACGGACTCCTCTTCCTCTGAGTCCTCTTCCGCAGCCCTCAACTTTGCTGGCGGAGCAGCAGTAGGTGCGCGGCGCTTCTTCGTGCGCGGAGGAGCGACTGGAACGTCAGACTCATCTGCTTCCTCTTCCGCAACCCTTGACTTTGCTGGCGGAGCAGCAGTAGGTACACGTACACGGCGCTTTCTTGTGGGTGGAGGAGCGACTGGAACATTGGACTCATCTGCGTCCTCTTCAAGAACCGCGCTGTCCGCCTCTCGCTCTGGGGCATCTTCCTCTGTATCATCTCCACCGACAACCTTGAGCCGTCGCACTTCCGTAGCTGCAACGTACGATTTCGAATGAAGGACCTTGGTTAGCACCAAAGGATCTTTACCATCCAGAGACACCTGCGTTATGATCCCAACGTTTGCTCTATCTTGATAACTTAGAGCCTTTTCATCTAAGTAAATGGACTGTGTTGAGTAGTGCATCCACACAATTAACCAATAAACTCACCTTCATCCCAAGGGACAAATTGACAAAGGTCCTCTTCAAACAGCTCGGTAGGCTTACGACTGTCATCATCGTCATCGTCGTCAGCCCACAAAGATGCCCTACCTTCCTCCTCGCTATCCCCCAATCCCTCCCGACTCATTGCTCGCGCTTCCTGTTGCCAAAAACGAATTCAATCACCTACAATGACTTTGAGGGCGTTCTTTTGGATTCCTGAAACTGCTGCAAGACCACCTGGCGCCCCAATGGCTTTCAGTCCCCGCGGGTAGTTCACGAGTTTCACTTTCTCCCTGTAACACATCAGCGAAAGCAGGACCCCATTTCATTCGAGTGATCTTGCTGTTTGGGCACAATGTTTCTGAAATTCGCCTCAACATTCAGAGAAGCAAGGTCAATAAAGGTGAAAATGATGATCCTTTGAGGCGCCGTTTTGCCAATGCCCTGCAGTGGTATATGTCTCTCAATGACATGGCGACCGCGCATATCAACACGACTCTGCAACGCGTGCATGTGGAGATCATTCCAGAGGCGTACGCTACCCCCTCGCGTTTGAGCCCCAAAGCCCATTGCCTGGACGAGTCCGCTAGAGGTGAAGGGCTTGATAGTGAGGATGAACAGCGGCCCAGAGCTGCAAGGCAACAAGGTGTTAGCATGGAGGAAGTAGTCGATGAAGATGTTGAGGAGCGGGAAAGTCGGAAGCGCTGCAGATCGGACTCTGACTCTGCGGAGGAGTGGGATCCTTCAGAAGATCAACCGACGCTTTCACGACCGAGTGAGTATCTGCGTTCACGATGCCCGCTTTGTTTTGGGGGAATGAAGTGGTAAGTGCACCTTTGGGAGGTCTGCATCACACTGACCAATTGCTTACCTAGTGAAAGTATCATTGTTGCGGCCGATGCTTGCTTTACACAGAAGCATAGTGCTCAGAAGGGTGGACGAGACCCTCCTCGTACACATCCGAACTCGTACTTCATTCCAGAGGAGGAGGTCAATGCTTGGAAGCATTACGCGGATTGTGTGAGGTCAAGAAAGCAGAGCGAGGCGCCTCCGCGCAAACGCACGAAAGGTGATACTACTCAAGTGAACGACGAGGAACAGGATCACTGTGAAGAAGGCTTAAGGGTACCCAAATCAGTCTTAGACGGATATCTAGCAAGCTTTACGGCTGCCGACGAAGCCACACCTGGCGAGGGTCAACACTACATTTTAGTATTGATTGCTAAACTTTTCGAAAACCTTCCCCCAGATACCATCGTCCGATTTCTCTACAATATCGGTTGTCAATTACACAGAAGTTGCCTCAAATGGGGTTTTCTGAAGCCATACATGACTCGTATGAGCTTCATGGTGTCTATCTTCCACGCGTTTGGACATCAGTGGCCTTGCCAGATGATTTATCACCCGCGAAAGTGTATTGGATGCAGGTTATCAGACGGGGAGGGATGCGAACGCCTTTGGCATGCGTTGAGTCATTTGATCGCATATGGGAGAGTCGCTGGGGTAAGTGTTCTGACTTGGGTTTGTTTTGAGGTCACTGACAAGGGCTTTGTGTTTAGTATTACGTTCGGATGTACAATCTCGATAGCCAGTTTAACTTCAACAGTGAGGAGGGGATGTGGAAGTTGGGGGTTTGGCTCCGACGCAAGGTGCTCGCCTGTGAGAACAAACTGAATGAAGCGGAGAGTGTTCTTGGGAAATGTGGTTTTTCAGAAGATATACTACGACGGGAGTGGGATGCTCAAATCAAGACTCAGATGAAGCCTCTTCCGTGTGAGTTACTTTATTCCAAACTTAGTTGAAACAACCTGACGGCGCGTACATTGCATAGGTCAACACAAGAATCGAGGTGATGAGTTAGATTTGTGCTGGGTATGAAAACCAACCAAACAACAATCACCCCAATCAGATACAATCCAAAAGGTTTAATTTAATGCGAGGAAGGAGGTTGTCAAAGGTTCCCTCGACTACTAATTGATTCGAAGAGAAAAGCACTTGACAGTTGACACAGGTAGTGCGCAATGAACAAGGTTTTATATTTGGAGGGAGGTTTTGAAAAGCCAACTAACGTACGACAACGCGCTGAACTAATCGAGGGAAAGCAAACACCAAAGCACGGTCAAGTACGCCGACTCACAACGACTTTGCGTATCCGCGGTGAAACACCAAAGCACGGGTCAAGTACGCCGACTCAACAAACGACTT
>ML769613.1:0-29569 GCA_009733575.1 Gymnopus androsaceus JB14
CGTGCACCCCCTTGACGCGATCGTGGCCCTTCATTCATGTTGAAAGTTTCTATTTCACCATACTTATTTCTCTAGTTAAAAAGCATACCGATATATGATATTTCAATTGTCATTTCTAACCCGATGAAACTCTTCCTTTCAAAGGCCTGTTTGGTACTACTAAAATATATAGTTTCTGTTGAAGTAAATGTAGTATTGAAGCAAAAAAATTCATTGCTCAATCCGCTTATTCTAAAAAACAACTAATCAGATATCCTTTTTTTGTTAACGAAACACTGTCCGAATCACTGGTTTTCAAACTGAATGTCAAGAGAAATGAAATGATAAGTTTTACACAGTGTTTCAATCGTATCAATACAAGGTTTAAAAAGTTATCTATTGATCGACGAATCTGCCGAGCAGATTTTTGTAACTTTCCCGTGTGTGAATATATGCAACATGCAAATTGGCGGCTCGGAGACGAGAATGAATAAACCAGCCGCCATACAATAACAGCCCGAGTCTAGTAAGAAAGACTAGTTAACATTTTGAACGGTGGCACATCCCATATGGCTTTTCTGAGCATCATCCGGTCCTTTGGAGACTATATGAGTACGGCGCCCGTATCATTATATCCCGCTGAATGGGATGAAAGCCATGATTCAGCCTTATCCATGCTGATATACCAAGAGGTGTAGGAAGGAAGGGGTAGAGTCACTCCTAGTCCAATGCTTGGAGACGTGACATTATTGTCCATTTGAGAAGTAGAACTGTGCAACGCAGATAAAAGCGCAGGAGAAGTAGAACTATAATTTCAGTAGCTCCACTGTTCACCCCACGTCAACGCCCTCCAATGTGTCCCTTTCGGAGGTGCAAATGACGAGATGTAGTGCTTGCAGGGCTTAAGGGTGACGGAGATGCATGACTCTCAGGTCGGAGACGCATATGTCTTTACGGGAAGCTAGAGCCACCATACCCATTACTACCTTCCAGCCTCCTCTTCAGGCATGAGTTGAAGCTTCCGTCATGTCAGACATGGGAACATGTGAGCGAGTGGTGTGGAATCAAGAGTGAACGGATGCGAACGCCCGCAACAATGGCGACTTTCAGTCTCTCGTCTAGCGAATGTAGGTACGCTAGAAGAACCAAACACCCTGATATCTTTTTTCCCTCCTATTCGCATCAATTCGAGGTCCATTAAATCTAAATCCATCTCAATTCACCCAGCCCCGCTCCCTCTCCCGTGTACAAAAGTGCATGAACGACCTCAATCCTTGCGCCACATACGGAGTATACGCCTGTATCCAACTCCGAGTAGAGAAAGAAGGATTGGCGATGGCACTACGATGGAGATCGAGGTGAAGCGAGGTAGGCGAAGGGTCGACAAGGAATAGGGAGGGTCCTTGGTGGACGTGGGTCGTATATGAGAATTAGCCCAGTAAATCGCCCCAGAACCACGAACGATGGCCTTCGACCACCCAAGTCTGGAATTCGATGCAGATATCGGTATCGAATGTCACGTTGAAGCGAAAATGACACATGCTACGCTCGAGCTTTCAGCGACATAGCACTCAATGAAGGTAAGGGAGGCGGGAGAATGGTGGAATGTCGATAGGGATGGTAGTATTTGAAGGAATGGTTTCTGTTACCCGTCCCATTAAGCGTAAAACGTCCAGAATCAGTCGTAGTCATGGTCCAGGACAACGAGCCACCATTAGCGTGCAGAGTCGAAACTGGATTGGAAAGTACGGGCTTGGCTAGTTGGGCAAATTAACACGGAGGTTCTAAAGAGTAGAGGTGACATGAAGAGAGCTAGGCGATCTCCGTTCGTCTGTATAATCTTCCAAAACCTTCCGTTCAGGCCGTGTCGTCGCCATGACCATCACTGGCCAGGGCGGTAGAGGGAGCAGACGGAGGAGGGAGGAGGGAGAAGAAAGAGCGGGAGAAGCAAAAAGCCGAAAGCTCTTTCCTTGTCAAGTCCTCTCAAAGATCTCCTTTCTGATGCCTGCGAGCTACAAAACCCAGAGCGGCACCCTAGCGCCCAATTCCCATTATGGACCCCGACTCCAAGCCTTAGCCATCCCCAAACGGCGATAGCATCCACTCATTTTTGACGGCGTTGGTGAAGGATAGAACTGCGATAGCGATGGTCGAGAAGGATATCCAAGAGCTGTCTAGAATACGATTCACGCAGTTAGCAATACGTTTTTGGAAGATGAACGAGTGACCACGGTAGCAGAATTGTTGGAGAGGGACAAGGATGAAAGATAGACTGAGGACGCTGGAGCAAGAAACCAGCGCGGGGTTATAAGTTGAACTTCGGGAGACTGTCTAGATAAACTTTGGCGGCTTAATCCACGAACTCAATGAAATTGGAATTCTAATTTGGTCTGGTGCTGAAATTAATGAATAGCTCAACCAAACGACTTGAAGCGACATACCTTTTCTTCTTCACAAGCTTCGGAGTAACCACCCATGACCCTCCAAATCCCGAATCGTAACGGACTTGATGTTTGGTGATCTGGCCGGAGAGAATAATTATGAAAGTCGGGTAGAAGTAAAGTAAGTTGCGGTTCAAGAGTCAAGACGGCCCAGGGCGCTAAGGAGCTTGTTGGCGCTTATGAGGGCGCCTTTCCTCCTCATTCTCTGTGGTTCCGCGACGCGTGTGCACTGTGCAGCCTACGAGGCTCCGACCGTTCTACATGGAATCTTCCAGCTACTACATATACTCCAAGTCTCATCTTTTACATCTAAGCTTCTCTCTGATATGGTTCACCCTTCGAGACCATCACTTTCGCTATATTGGGCACGCTGAGACCTAGCACTAATACTTGCTTGGACGTGGCGATTATAGTTGCTACTACAGGTGCGATTCACGTATTTCTTTTGTATAGGCGGATAATTCCCGATTTCCGAAACAATCCCCGAGCCTTATATCGCATTGAAATGCAGTCCTGCCGTCAAACCGTACCTTCCTGAAGATGCTGACTCGTCACATTCTACGCTTCTGTTGATTCTCGTGGAAATAGCTGTAGCATCGATGGTAATGAGCTTGAATCAGCTTCGGTTCCGGTAAATGCTAGCAAGCACGTTTTGCCTTTTTCCTATCATCATCGCGACAAAGCGTAGAGCTTGACTTGTTCCAATGTCGTGGCACGATAGTCGGATTGACAAAGGTGTGCTTTGGATGGCAAGAAACGCTGCTCTCCAACCCCACATTTTGGACCGCTTTCAAGCTGGAGGGACGGGTTGATCACCACTCATCTCCTCCATGCGGTTTCAATGCCATGAGCAACTGTATAAAGGAGCTTCTCTCGCGCTCTGGGACCGATTCACCTATCTATCTCTACACATTATTCTCCGGTGGAGGTGGGTCTGTCTCGGAATCCGATGGGCTGTACCTACTCTTGAAGCTTTCGCTGAGCACGCAAGCGGATGGACGGAGGTAACACTGATCTTCAAATTCTCAGAACCTTACCTTGCCGGTATGCTAAAGAAGGTCGATTCTCAAAGTACAACCTTACCCAACCTCGAAATCCTGACACTTCGCGTTAATTGGGGAACATTTGCCCCTGGATTTTTTGAAACCACATTCAGCCATTGCCCTCGCTTGCACACTCTGCACATGTCTTCCTTCCTCCCCATAGAAGTCTTCGATCTCCAGAATTTGACCACTTTGAGGGTTGAGAAACTCATTGGTTATTCCTTCGCTGCTTTGCTCCAAAAATGTCCAAATTTGGAGACTTGCTTGCTGGTTCGGACAGAGCCTGGCGAATCAGATTCGCAAGGCCCAGAGAATCCTCTTCCCTTCACCATTCACCATTCACATATGAAAACATTGGTGGTCGAATACATCGATGCCAGGTCTTCGATTACTTTTTGGAAGAACGTTTTACTCCCCAATTTGACTTACGTGTCGAGGGCATTGAAAATCGAATCCGATTCGATGAATTCAAAAAGATGTTGGTTGACTCCCAATGTGTCTTGGAAAATCTCCACTTTCTCTGGTATAAAAATCATCTAAAGGAATCCATCGAATCACTTGTCAACAGTATACGCCTCATCGCAGAAACTCATACACACTATGTATCAGAACACCAACATACTCGCTGATTCCGTTGCATCTTCTTCGAGTCGTTTTTGCAGATAGTGTGCGTTGCTTCTCCATATCCATTTCATAAATATACTGACATCTTGCCTTACTGTAGGCAAGCGATAGGGAAATCTTGCAGCGAAAGATGTTTTCTTGCCTCCGAGTACGATTCTATGCGCAAATATCCTTTTTTACTACTATTAACCTGATCACGCTACATTTAATCCTGTAATTAAATGAATCTAGTCTTCAGTATCCACGCTGAGTATTCCTCAGTCCGATGTAACAACAACAGAACCAAAATCAAAGTTTTCCTGGGTATAGGTAACTCCACCCGAATTCGCTGTCAGATCCAGGAATGTCACAGGGGCGCTGAGATTTGCTGTAAAGAACGTGAAACCTCCTTCGAGTGGATTGCTGTCGTCGAGTTGGAGAACAGTTGTAGTGATTATGGGTGTGAAAGGGGGTGCAGATGCCGTCGAACGGGGATCGAATACAGTCATAGATGCACTGGTTGAAGCTGCGTCGCCACGCACCTGAAAAGTAACAACTTTAGTACCAAGGATTACAGTAGTACGTTTAATCAAAATACAAACCGCCACGACAACTTTCAGCACTTCGCTAAACGTCGGAAGGAGGATTCCCTCACTGCGAAGAACATCAACAAACAGAGAAGTCTGTTCAATCACAAAGCCACCACCACCGTTATCAACTACAAGTGGTTCGGAGCCGATGTTGACATTAATCTCGAACCAGAAATCGGATATCGAACAAGTGGCATTGATAGTGGCGTTGAAGAAATAAATTTCCGGGGTGAGACCTGGAGCTAGCAATTGAGCCAGGGGACTGAAAAAGACTTCTCTAGAGGAGGAGGATGGGACAGAGCATCCAGTAAATGGACAGCATGATCCTTCTCGATCTGCCCATAGCATGGTTATCGTGGAGCTTTCGTTAGGAGTGAGTACCTGTAGTTATTTTCAGTCCCATTTCGTGACTCTGTGATAGATATATAGGTACCTGTAGAGATGTGGTCATGAACAATGCACTATCTTGGTAAGAAAAAAACGGCTCAGAGACGACATAGTCGAACGGTTCGGCAATAGGATCAGTGAGGTTCACGCCGTTTGGAACAGTGTTGACCATTCTTTGAATCAAATCTGTGCAGGTTGTGGCGAATGTATCAGGAGACAGAAGACTGGAAATATATCCAATGCATTCATTATCACTGAACGCAAGTAGATAAAGGACGGCGGACGCACTTTTGCATAGTAACATTTTCGTCGCTCGAGAATATCCAGAGATCTGATTGTGTTGTAACGTTCGGGCCTACGACCAGCACATTTTGGGTGGTACTCTGAAGATACTGCGAAACGCTGCCGAGTATTGCACATTCAAAATGCGGTAAAATGAACAATCGGCGTGCACTCACATCGTATTATCGAAGGCCGGCGTTGTGTCAAAAGTATCGACATCGATCGTATTGTCTGTCACGATCAAAGGGAAATCTGCTTGTCTGACTCCACCAAAAGTATGTCCACAAGCAACGAGGGCTATCATCTCCGTTTGGTTAAAACCATGTTGCCGAAAAGACTCAATGTGCGACGCAAGAGGCTGCTGTGGTTCGGGCACCGTCGCTGGGCCTGGGACGGTAGCATCAACCCGGCCAGCACTGTACGGAATGATAGGACCTCTGCATGCTGCAACAGAAACTACAGCGCCCAAAGCTATTGTATCCGCCACTGTTCGTGAATTGCGCAAGTTAACACAAATTCCTTCTCAAAAATCGAATATACAGTTCGAGACTTACTTCCAAAAAATGGAGTCACAATCGATAAACCATTGGAGTCAGCCAAGGACTCTGCCATTCCTATTCTGTGGATTTCAGTTTCAGATTCATTATTTGTTTCGATGAAAATGATCGAAGCGGTAGCAAATACCTGAGGCCTGTCAAGCTCATATTGAATCGACGCATCCAACCCTCCAGTGCCATTGTCTATGTCATGAGTGGCCATGTCATGATAAGCCTTTAAATAGTAGTGCAAATGTAAGTTTCCGCAAGCGAACAGACTGTAACATTACTCCACTTACAATACGCAGCCACTGCGCTGATATAGTCGTATCATCCCTTGCAGGACATCCATCCACGAATGCACTTAAAACACCCTGGAAGATCTATTTATCCGTATAGCTCAACACAGGGTTTGGCCATTGAAACGTTGAGAAACTATGAGCATAACTAGCAAAGGTGCTGGCAATGAGAACGTGACGTTTGAAGGACATCGCTACTAGGTATAGGAGATGATCTGTGGAAAGTTAGCCAAGGTCGCATTTATAACCTACATTCGGTGATACTGCTTTGGGCACAACAGGGATGATGATTACTGTCTTCTAAGAGGGTAAAAATGGCCGTCAAATGGGTTGTTTGTTCGATATCTGTGCTGGACCTACCACACATCAAGTCAAAGCTTTCTTCGAATAGCAACTCCGAGAGAGAAATGGACAGTTGTTTTGTTGCACAATAGGTGGCAGAAAATGGCCGTGAATCGACTTGTGACTTGAAACTTGGCGGTCTGCCTTCACCGACGGTTGATCAATTCTCGGTAGGCGGGATACAATGATTATTTTATGCTCGAAGCAGCTACCTCGTTGGTAGTATCCGGAGGCGACGCAACTTTGAGAGCCGAGTCGCCAGCACTCCAATAAATCTCGGTTTGGAAAATTGATCACGCTAAGAAGTTCGAGTTTTGAATTGGAAGCATTATCCTAGATGTGTAGATATATGTCTTCAGCCATGAATTATAACCAAGACCGGAAAACTGAAAGAGGAACAACTCTAGTATCGTCCATGGTGGATGTTGATTGATGAGAAGTCATGTCAAGAGTACAAGCGCTTGATTCGTATCCAATTGCTCAGGCGCTTAATCTCTCCGTACGTTGAATAATTGCACGCTACACATTTGACTGTGTTCCAATAGCTCCATATTAACCCAATTACGCTACAAGTAATCTAGTCCTTATTTCTGCTGGATGCACAGAGTCCGAAACCTCGCATTACACGCATGCATATCTCTATCCAGTATCACCCCTCAATCCGATGTAACAAAATGCAAAAAAAGAGAACTTAAATCAAAGTTTTCCTGAGTATAGCTAACCCCATCTACATTTGCAGTCAAATCGAGGTATGTTGTAGTACTAGTGACATTGGCTGTGAAGAACGTGAAATCTCCTTCAGGTGGATTGCTACCGTCAATTTGGAGATCGGTCGTAGTGATTGTGGGTAGAAAAGGGGGTGCAGATGCCGTTGAGAATGGGTCGAAGATAGTCATAGATGCAGTGGTTGAAGCTGCGTCACCACGCACCTAGAAAGTAGCAAGTTCAGTGCTGTAGGTCAAGGTACGTAGAATCAAAACACATACTGCCACAACAATTCTAAACAACGCATCGAATGAAGGAAGTAAGATGATTCCCTCGCTGCGAAGGGTATCAACAAACAGCGAATCCTGTTCGATTACAAAGCCACCACCACCGTTATCAACTACAGTTGGTTCGGAGCCGTCATTGTCATTAATCTCGAACCAAAAGTTAGATATCGAGCAAGTGGCATTGATAGTAGCATTGAAGAGATAGGTTTCGGGGGTGAGACCTGGAGCTAGCAATTGACCCATGGGACTGAAAAAGACTGGTTCAGAGCTGGATGATTGGATGGAGCATCCAGTAGATGGGCAGCATGATCCTTCTTGATCTGCCCATAGCATGGTTATTGTGGAGCTTGCGTTGGGAGTAAGAACCTGTAGATATTTTCAGTCGCATTTTTTTGACTTGTAATAGTTATATGTGCCTACCCGAAGAGAGGTGGAAACGATGAAGGTCCCATTTTGGTAAGAAAAATACGGCTCAGAGACGACATAGTCGAACGGCTCAGCAATAGGATCAGTGAGGTTTACGCCATTTGGAACAGTATTGACCATTCTTTGAATCAAATCTGCGCAAGTTGCAGCGAATGTATCAGGAGAGAGAAGACTAGAATTTACGAGGAAATTGAGCTAATTGTGACTACTAGACTGAATAAGTAGAACATACCCTTGCATTGTAACATTTCCGTCGCTCGAGAAAATCCGAAAATCCGACTGTGTTGTAACGTTCGGGCCTACGACGAGCACATCTTGAGTGGTGTTTTGAAGATACTGCGAAACGCTGCAGAGGATTTCATTTTCAGTACGGGCATAAATTACGAGTCCGACACACTCACATCGTATTGTCAAATGCCGGAGTCGTATCAAAGGTATCGACATCAATCGCATCGTCCGTCACAATCAGTGGGAAATCTACTTGTCTGACTCCACCAAGAGTATGCCCGCAAGCAACGAGGGCTATCATCTCCGTTTGGTTAAAACCCTGTTGCCGAAATGACTCGATATGCGACGCAAGAGGCTGCTGTGGTTCTGGCACCGTCGCTGGGCCTGGGACGGTAGCATCCACCCGGCCAGCACTGTAAGGAACGAGAGGACCTCCGCATGCTGCGACAGAAGCTACAGCGCCCAAAGCTATCGTATCCGCCACTGTATGTGAGTTGGAGAGGTAAGACTCAAAATGTAAATTTAATTGGAAACGCACATCCAAAAAAGGGAGTCACAAGCTGGAATCCGTTGAAGTCAGCCAAGGACTCTGCCTGTCCTAATCCGATATTCTGTGCTTGGTATAAGACTTATTATTCTATTGAGATGAGTCAGCTTGCACTGATACCTGAGGCCTGTCCAGCTCGTATTGAATCGACGCGTCCAGCCCTCCGGCGCCATTGTCTATATCATGAGTTGCCATGTCGTGATAGGCCTTCGAATAATAGCGCAAATGTAAGTTTCCGTACGTCAAAATGTTATGTGGATCCACTCACAATTCGAAGCCATTGCGCTGCTATAGTCGTGTCATCCCTAGCCGGACATCCATTCAAAAATCCACTTAAAATGCCCTCGAAAACCTGTTTATCCGCATAGCTCAACAGAGGGTTGGGCCATTGAAACGTTGAGAAGCTGTGGACGTAGCTGGCAAAGGTGCTTGCTATGAGTAGAGGTCTGAAGAGCGGCATCGCCATATGAGAGGATGATTTATGGGAAGTTAACAAAGGAAAGGTGGTATTTATCCTCTCCCAAGGCGTTATACACCCTGCAAACATTAGACATTATTGTACATAGAGGGCAAGAATTGGCCGTAGATGCAACTTCTTGGCGTATTGTTTCTTGACTTCTCCTACCTTCACCGGTGTTTCATCAATCCCGTCAACTCTACACCGCGATATGCTGTGTCCTGTTCGTCCCGTTTTGAATTGAAAACAGTACATTGCATTCTACTCGAGGCCACGATGAGTGAGATGATTTTGAGCATATCATAGGTGAGCTTGAATGGAGAAACGAAAAAAAGCCCAGGGAAATATCACGATCAACGCCAGTTCCATACTGTAGCGCGGAGCGCACCCGGTTCATTTTCGCATGGAATAAGGATGCTCATCAAACTCTTTCTTGTTCGGGCTTCTGACTTGAGCATTATTCGTTATGACATGATCCTCCTATAGCTCTTAGCTCGGGATCGTCCTTAAAGCGTCTCGGGCCTATGGATCACCTGGGAAGCAAACTTGTTTGTGTTGAGATGAACGCTACAGTATAGCTAGAGACCGTAGTGATCATTACGGAGCACTGGAGGTCGTTTCTTGAAAGAGTTACGAACAATATACACACCAGCCAGCATGGAGATGAGATGAGGCGATTTCGAGATTCCCACATTGCCGAATGAGGGAATGGATGTAACTTGGAAGCGAATATTCAGAAGAGACCTCGCTTTATACTATTAGACAAGTATGGATCTTTTCTAGCTGATAGCAGTGGCCTTTAAGCTTAGCTTGACAATAGTGGATAGAAATGGATAGAAATGAGATAGTTCGGACTCCAGAGACCCATGAGAAAAATTTAATTGATCAAATTGTGCCGTTCACGGCGCTTGACGCTTACTAGGCGGCTTACGCTTGTTGACGAACCCCTATAGGACCCTCACCGTCAATTTCCGTACATCTTTCTTTACCTCCACCTTCTCTCTTCCTTCTTGGTTTCTCACTCAGTATTAATATACAGTCTTGATTGCTGCTGCTGCAGCGCAGCAAACTAGCTAAAAGCTGAATCTTTTTGGCCTCTTGAACACCGCTGTACCCCTGTCGTCCAGTTTTCGCGAAAACCATTCTTCCAGTCAGCAGCAACCTCATCCAAGGCTTGATGGATGATTCAAAGGATGCCTCTGCAGATGGCTCCGATACTAGACCATCAAACGAGTCGGAGGGAAATCTCGCGCAACAAGTGTGTAAAAATAATCCTTTTTTATTAATTTCTTCATGTCTAATTTCATCCAGAACCACGACACGTCTGAAAGCGCTATTTCCCCACCTCAATCTGAAAACTCCCCAGAAAAAAGTATTATTGCAGAAAAATTTGCTTCCGAAAAATCGACGCGAATGAGTCCAAGGAGGCCCGTCACTCGTTCCTCCATAAAACGTCCAATCCGCGAAGAGAATTCGCTCAATTCTTCCACTCGCTCGGTCCATGATTCTGATCCTCATGCCGTTGAACCTACGCCAGCCTCGAAGAAACAGAAAATTGCTCCCGCTACCCGAACGAGGAATACGCGGAAATCTGCTGCCACTTTGGAATCCTCTATGGACTCCGAGACGCCAGCTACAAATCCAATTTCTGCTTCCTCGTCGCATTCTCCTCCTCCTGTTGCCGGCTCATCGTCCTCTACATCTCTTCCGGACCCACCTCCCCCTACAACCCCTAGCGCGGCTCCTCCCATTGCTACGCGTATTGGTACTACACGCGCCATGCGGGCTACACTGCCTACTCCTGTTCCCAATCTGACCAAGAAGAGCCGTGGACGAAGGGTTCCTGTGCGAGTGATCACAACGACAGGCGCCGAGATAATTACGAATCCAGCCCCGGTAGGATCAGAACCAGCAACTGATACTAGCACTGGGAACGGGGCCGTCTCCAAAGAAAAAAGATCCTACGTTTGCTCTGTCGAAGGGTGTGGCAAGTGTTTCCATCGCGGAGAACATTTAAAGAGGCATATCAGGAGTATACATACCCACGAAAAACGTGAGTTACCGGTACTTTCTCATCTCAAACTTCCATCTGACTATCCACTCTTTTAGCATTCAAATGCACCTACCCAGAATGCGACAAGAACTTCAATCGCCACGATAATCTCCTTCAGCATCTCAAGGTACATAAACAAGCCCAAGCTACCGCAGCTATGACCGCTTCCCGTTCGTCGGCTGTTCTTCTCTCAAATGGGAAGGGCAAATCCAAAGCAAAGTCCAAGGCCAAAGGTCAAGCAAACTCGAAGGACTCTTCAGGGAAAGGGAAAACGAAAAAGAAACGGAGGTCATCTGCTTCCGAGGACGAAGATGAAGGGGAGAGCGAGGCCGAAGAGGGCGATAGCGCCTACTCCGGCTCTTCTGATGACGACGTGGACGAAGCATCCGCCGTATCGAACCTCCTTTCCCTGAGGGCCAACCCTCCTGTGAAGGGTTCCCCGACGCTCATCGCTCCACTTCATCATAACCTCACATCGTCCTACCACACACTATCCTCCTCAGGCTCGTCTACCGCGACCCTCATCGGTTCCACTTCAGGGTGGGGCTATCCCACAGCCTCGTCTTTCTCATTCTCTCCAAATGCATCTTCACAGCCGGGGTCCAAACCATTATATCATCCATCCTTTTCGTCCTCATTCATGACCGACTCTTATCCTCGTAAACCGTATTCTTCCTCTTCGCTCCCTCATTCCTCCTTCTCGTTGTCAAAGGCCTATTCCTCAGGTTCGACTACGTACGAATCCTCTGCTGCTGCTGCCGCAACTGGTGGTACTGATATCGATGTGCTATATAATGGACATGCACACGATATGATGAGCAATATGAGGAACATGAGGAGCCCCGGCTTGGAAAACTCCAACATGGGTATGGGTCATGGGTATGGTCTATCCGGCGGGACAACAACGGCATGAACATGGGTCTTGGGCGGGACGAATCGGAGCAACTAAGGATGTTCCAGTCCAATATGGCGATGTCGAGTTTGAGGAGCACAAGTAGTGCACTGAGGAGTACGAACGGGCAGGACCCCGAAAAGAGTGTTGAGGGCATGGATGTTGATGTGGGCAGGTCTTTTAGCCATCCCACTGGTGGCGATGATGTCGCTAACAGTAACGGCGTCGAGCCAAGCGAGAATGAGGGCGATGGTAGCGGACAGGGACGTGTATCAACTACGAAGGATACACATGTCGACACGACTGCTAGCGGTGCGGACGTGAGCTTGGTGTTTCCTCCCACAACCACAACTACTACGAATCCCGGCACTTTCGCCAACCCCGACTCCTTGAACGCTGCCAACCCCTCCGACCCCACTGGTGCCTCAGACTCAGCCACGACCGACAAGGCTGCACCAGCTGGGCAGGAATCAACTTCTGGCGATTCTGGATTGTCCTTCCAACAACAACAGCCAAGCTACACTACGCAGAATGTCGACCAGTCGATGTCGTCTAGGCTGACGTTGCGCCCGGTGGAAGGTGAACAGAACTGGAGGGTATGATGGAACTGATAGATTTGTTTAAATTTCCGTCTCTACTTTCTTTCGCTTGTTATCTATTCGTTTGCATTTTGTTTTCGAATCCTTTGTTGTATCGTTGCCTCTTGCTGTCTCGCATCCCGGTATAATCATCACTCTCATTTATTGTATACGAGCCTCCCTGCCTCTCGGACCTTTCGTTTTGGACGTTTACTTGTATTTCATTCCTTCCTTCGTTGGGATCCGCTCATTTCTTTTGTTATTCTCATCATCCTTTTCATCTGTGTCTCTCATCCCGGGTCCCTTCATATATACTTGTGCGGAACTTTGAATTGTCTTTCTTGTTTTGGTACCCTTGGTTTCTCGACTCTTTTTCTATAGTCTTTTGAACCATCCCTTCTCTTCTGGATCCTCGAAGTCTCCCAATCCATGTAGCTACTTAGTGTATACATCGAATTTAATGAGCGCCGATTGTCGTACATGTTTTTTGTGAGACTAATGTCCGTAAAACTGCAAGATTACGACTAGGTCGGAGATCTCTTCGTCCAAACTCCCGAGGTCGTTGAAGATTCCTTCACCTTCAAAGATATCCCCTTCCAGTTTTTCATTCCAGCCACATCAGGCAACGCCTGCTTATCCGGAAACATCATCCCTTGCTTCGTCCTCTAAGCTCATGATCATCTCCTTGGAGTAAAACTCTTCCCAAATAATAAATATTGTCTTGCGTGAGCGATGGATTTAGAAGTAGGAATATGACGAATGAGTAGTTTGAGGAGTCGGGTTTGGTAGTAGATGTAGGAGCTGAATCGGTGGTGGGAAGAAGTGAGAGCGTTGCTATTGAGGTCGAGTCAGAGCTCTCAAACAACTATGGTGGTACTCATTCCACTGGTACTAGTCAGAGATCACGATGATGTCCGATATTCTCTCGCTCTCTCGCAAGCTATGTAACAACTCGAGACAGTCCAGATTCAAGCTGCGATACAGAATAAAGACATCTATCAGATAGTCATGTGACATGAAGTCGGCGAGTTGTGACGCAGTGATGTATTCTATCGAATCATGTCATCGCAAATACGATTGACAATAAGTCAGATAGACGAGGACATGCTTTCTATCGTCAAGTCGTGAAATCAGTCGTTGAAATCACATACGCCAAACGTATATGGGTGTAATGATCCCAAGATGGAAGGCTAATAGAATGGAATTGAGAGAGGAGAGAGTCCGTTTCTACACGGGAAATCCAGGAGCTACTTTTTGTTCTCGTGTTTCTGAATTAGCTACTGCTGTACTAGAAGTAGAGCTTCGAATCGTCCTCTGTGATAGAAGGGCTGGGGCTGAGACCTGCCGCGGTACTGGCCCTTCCAATAGGCCCACTGCCATACCAGCTCGCTGCGCCCGGAGCGGGAGCATTCTTCAGCGCGATTTTCAGCCAGTCAAATGCAGCAGTTAAATCAATGGATGGTCCGTCTTTGGTCAGAGATACCGCAAAAAATGCTGTCGAACATTTCAATGCGACTTCAGCGAATGCAATCTTGATTTGCTCCAAGGGGAGTGCATCAGGGCGGTCTCGCTTGGTCGCAAGTCTTGAGTTTCGATGGATCAGGTCAGAAAGAAGAACAAGAGTTACTTGAATAAAACATACATCAGAACGGGAGCCGTAAGAGAAAGAGGATTTATTTCTTTCAGCAAGTCGTCTTTTTAAGGAAAATACACAAGCTTACGCTTTCCTGGAACCTATAATGATCACAGCTATCCACCAGCCAGATGTTCCCAGCTGACGGCGCAAGCACGGCTTTTGCCACGGCGTCCCATTAGGGTGGGCCAGGAGTACCTGTCTCAAATACCCTACATCGCAAGGTACCTTTTAAGGAAGGAATTTCCAAGTCTGCTGTAGTGTAAATCGCACTTGATAGTCGGTACGGTTTCTATCGCTTCACCGTGCTTGAGCTTGTGAACCAACGCTGTCTTTCCACAATAGTCCAAGCCAGATAGGCCTATTCTACGCCGATACTTGTAGCGATTGACAATTTGGGTGAGCATATTGAGGTGAAAGGCACATTAGGAGCGCTTGGAGAGTACTGAAATCGTGTATTGAGCACGTGTATGGATCCCAAAGCTGAGAAATACATCACCATACAATGATACATGAGTTGAATGAAGATTTGTCAGATTATGAACCTTTTACTACTTCATTCCTTTTCTAGCATCCCTTTTCCTTATACGTATTGACTAACCGCACCGACTCGTTCCCGTGTCCCATCGTCTCACGCCTCAGGCCTTACATATGATTTCCCTCGATGGTTGATACCTCAGTTGTTTACTCGCCGTAACCGTCTGAGGTATGTTTCTCATTATATATATCCTTATATTCACATAACTAATACTCTACGTAGACTCGAGACTGATTAGTCTCTCGTTCTAACAGGTAGAGTTATACTTTAATATATCAGTCGTTTACTCGCCGTAACCGTCTGAGACTCGAGACTGATTAGTCTCTCGTTCTAACAAGATTGACCTGGCACTGTCATTGCCAAGTCCAGATTCTTGTGTAATTTCACCGAAAGAGTGCTCGTTCACGTACAGACAAGGTGACGATTCTGACCAATGTCACCCCAATCCCATCCCAGTTAACAACGTCAAATTTTGCTCAGACTGTAAACTAACAAAGTCAAAGTAAAGGCCCTCCCGCACAAGAATTCATTGTCTCCGCAACACTCTCGAAGATTTCTTCAATCCTTCACCTTCGATTCCTTATCATTTGACGAAAGTGTAACCAAATTGGGCAGCGGCTGCTTATCTGGAAACACCATTCCCCGCTTCGCCTCTGGACTCGTAATTACCTCCTTGGAATAAAATTCCTCCAGAGGTTTCCTTGGGTCACGAAGGGGTTTATTAGGAGGAAGCGCGCGAATTCGGATTGGGGAGTTGGAGGAGAGAGCGTTGAAGTGACCGAGGCCAAGTCAAGAGAACTCTCGACCACAGTGCTGTCCAATGAACGATGGTCTCCAGTATTTTCCTCGGCCTTTATGGCTTCATCAGACGACAGAGACAGAGGCGGCATACCACAAATACCAAAATGCACTATTTGAATCCAAAAATATGTCATCGTGACATGAAAGGTGCGTCCTCGAGTTTGGGAACTTTGCGTGATATAGCTTTCGATCCCTTCAAAAATCATGTCTTTTCCTGAAAGAAAACCAATCAGTCAAGAAAGATCGACATTTCAGGCAGTGGCATACCTTTCTGACGTCCGAAAGTGGTCAAGATAACATACGCCAGACGTACATGGACGTAATGGTCCCAAGACGGAAGACTGATAGAATGGAATTGTCGAGAGAAACTCTTCAGGAGAAGAGTCTGTTTACTGCACGAGAGATCCATGAAGCTACTTTCTTCTCGCGCGATTCTGAATCGGTAACCACTGTAGAACAGTTGAACTACCTGCACTTGCGCTAGCTGGAGCGTTCTTCAATGCGGCATGCAGCCAGTCGAAGGCATCCGATAGACCACTCGCAGGACCTTCTTGGATAAGAGATACCCCAAAGACGGGTGCGAGACGTGTTGATGTGATTTTCGTGAATGCCTTCTGGATTTGGCTCAAGGGAAGCGCGTGAGGAAGGTCTTGCCTCGTCGCAAGGCTTGATTTTGATAAATTAGAGTAAATGGAAAGAAAGAAGAGTCAAAAACTTACATTAGAATGGGAGTGGTGGTGGAAAGAGGATTCGCTCCTTTCGGCAAATCGTGTTCGCTAAAAAGCAAATAAGCTAGCTCCTCGACACTTTCAGCGAGCCGTTCGCCATCACAGCTATTGACCAGCCAAATGATCGCGACTGAGGATATAAGCACAGACTTTATCGTAGTGCGTGACCTTTGAGGGCTACACCCTGGAGCACCAGTCTCCCATACCGTGCATCGTAGAGTACCTTCTGAGCAAGGGATGTTCAGGTCAGCGGTGGTGAAGACTACACCAATAGTGGGTATAGTCTCTACAACTTGACCATGTTTGAGCTTGTGAACCAAGGTGGTCTTTCCGCAAGAGTCCAAGCCAGAAAGACCTATTCTACGACGGTATTTGTTGGGATAGAGGCGATTGATGAATTGTCTTAGCATAGGAAGAAATAGAATAATGTAGGAAACTTCTACCTTTACCATACGTGGCTTTATACGTGGCTTTAACAGCGTAGCTACTTCGAAGTGGTAAAGATCTGATTTGACCAGAATTTGACGCGCAGCTCGTTCTAGCTCGTTCAACACGTGTAGATGGCTCACTCATTGCTCACTCAGATTCGGAAAACTCTGCTCTGCTCTTGACGTCGAAGTTGCAAGAGTTTTCGTGCTCTTCTAGGCGGACATTCCTTTATGCCAACTTTATCGGAGCAATCCTTTCCCGGGCTGACATCTACAGTCTACTAGTACTTGAGCAGGATTAATATCAGTTCAGTGCGTTGTTGACTTTTTCGTGTCAAATCATTGTTTATGTATTTTGTCTTATAGATGTAAATAATCAATAAATCCAATGCGGATTCCATTATCTGGTCTTTTTGCGGCTGAAGAACAATCGGGACCCACGAATTTCTTTCTTCTTCTCGGTGGTCGCACACATAAAAACCAGCTTTTATATTATTCATGGCCCGCACGAAGGTGAATCGATACTCGGTCTCTCGGTCCAAGCTACTGACCGTTCTCTGTTTTCAGATTGAAATTGTCATACCTAATAGGGATCCCGAAGGATGCAAGTCACCTCCCCTAAATTCCTTCGTTTCATCTGGTATTTACCATTGGAACACAGATACACGAACCGTGTGGGGCGCTATCATCCCTCCATCCTCCCCTATAGCGCAAAAGAAGAAGGAGCCACTGTTAAAGATAAAATTCATGGTGCGTACCTATGGTTCTGAACGCGGATTTCAATAACGACGTCTCGTTCGACTTTTTAGGCTGCTTCGAAGAAAGTCCGTATCAGTGAACGGGGATCGGAAAACTCCAAAACGAAGAGGTCACTCACCTTGAAAAACGAGACTGTTGCAACTGATCTTGCTCCGAAGAGACAACCAGTGCGTGGCTGCAGGAAGATATAGTGGTATTGTGGTGTCCGAGTTGCACGATGTATCATTAACTTATAGGTGCTTGGTTTGATTAATACTCTTTTTTGTCGTGTTTGCTGACCTGATTTTAATCCTCTTTATAGTTGTATTATGTTCAGACTACTTCGAAAGATCATACTCCAATTTAATTAATCTTTTATAACGTCAGTTTCCGCATTATACACTAACGCTCTGGCTTCTACGATATCCTAACTCGCGATGATTGAACTGGACGCGTGACAGAGCTAGCTTCTTGTATCTCTTCTACACCGACACAAATGGTTGTTGACGAGTCGATCTCCACGTCGTAGGCCGACACTAAGCACTTGGATAATTCAACCGCCGTAGTACTTGCGCACATTCTGTTCGCCTTGGGAAGGTTTTACAATAAATTGAGAGAGGGAGTGTTGACCACTTTAGTTGTTGAAGCAAGTCCGAATCCAGTTAAAGCCTTATCATCCAGCTGTGCGATTCGGTTTTGCGCGCTGGCGACACTAGCAGAGAACCATCTCAATTTTGGAGAATGTGTGCCATCCTGGTAGCAGAACTGATTTTTATTTCTACTGGAATGCATATGACTTTCACAAAAAAATAACGGGGGTCTTTGAACAAACACATAGAACGATCCGCCGTGACCGCAATCATCCTTCCATCGAAGTACCTACCTTCTGTTCTCTTCAATTTCAAGTTTTAAACGGCATAACTTCGAGAAGACCGCTAATGGCCTGAATCCGAATGTCGAACAGCTTGTCGGGAATAAGATTAATGAGATTTGAGCGGAAATTTTCACCTCTTCCATTCCTCTTAAACTGGACACAAAGCCAGAGGAACGGAGGTAGGTTAGGTCTGAATCCCGATGCTGATTCCCCCGTTCTCCTTAGCTGTAACAGTTATCCTTACACAACAGAGACTACGCTAGAGATCTAAAAATGGAATGAAGTTTACAGGTATGACTTTTGCTCTATCTCGGTCGATAAAGCGCTGTTCGCTGGTGACCACTTCCCGAATGAATTCAGTGTCCACAAACACCTAGCCGAAGTCAGCATTGACGAGCGCAATAATTGGGAAACAGGACAAACATCGGATATCTTTTTGAACGACTCAGCTTCATACAGCACGGCTCCATCCCAGTCCACAGTGTTTCCGCCCAATCCCTTTACGAGCGTCCGTATTTCTTCATCAACATACATCCGGAAACCCCGAGTCTAGTGTTCAGCTGTTCAGATACAAAGGAATTACGGCTTTAGCTCACTTGCTCGTATCTGAGGATATTCTGCTTTACAATTGTGGTCCCGAGAAAGACTTTAGAGTGCGTTGTCCTCCAATAATGCTGAAATGCTTCGAGAGACACATCCTCTCTTTTGAATACCGCAATCAGCATGCGAACACGGCTCGAAGGTTGAGATGGGAGTGTAGGAACTGGAGCACCTGCACCATTGGCAAGCTGGTCGTGGTTCCCAGCAGCGGGGACAGCCATGATGAATATCAGAACAAACCTTTGCGGGAGGCTTTAAAAAGCTTTACAGAAGAGTCGGCCCTGCAGTTCGCGCGGTATTCATCCAAGACTTCTGATGATAATAGTGCTACACACTTATCATCCCTGTGATCTAAGGAAATTGAAAGATCGTAAAGCTTGTGGTACGTGAAGTTAGTACAGCCTTGTACACGTCTGTATCATCGAAAATATATTGGAGTTCTAGAAATTCAGAACATTGGTCGCATGAGTAAGTATTGTCTTCGAGGCGCTAGCAAGCTTGTGGGCCCTCGGCACGACAAGAAACTTGGTGAAGTTTGTGAAGGAACGTTAAAAATCTTCGATCAGTATCGACGGAGATCAGAAATTTGGGTTAATCGCAAACCGCACTCGAACTGCACGGGAACGAGCATCGAGTACACGCAGTCACCGAGCAGACGGAAAGGTATTGGAACGATGGTCCAGCGCAATTTCCAGTCGATTTTCGAGCAGTCTTCCTTGAACCTTTCCCCGAACAAATCTTCTGATCAAGGCTCAAGTGGCTGTGCCTTGAACGCAAACCTTTCCTCTGATTTATTTAGAGTGGATAAAAAATCGTTAAAATGTAGAAAATATAGAATACATACGAGAAGGATGATTCTGAAGAACTGTCCAAGACCAAAGAGGAACGAAGAAGAAAGCAAGCGTACAGAAAATAAACACCAATCTTCCGACACAAAAGTGGTTCAAATTGCATTCCCGTGGGTCCTTTGGATCGTCACGTGCAAAGGTTCCAATAAACACAGCAAAACTTGGGGGTGGAAACGCTGTTTTTTCGTTGCTCCAGAATCACCCATTCTTGCTTTTCTTTCTCAAACCTCCAACAAGCGAATTCTTTGAAATCTTCTAAATCTTCAAATGGCTCGTACCAAGGTTCGTAGACTTTTCCATCCTGCTCTTTCGTCGATTCTGACCCTTTCTTTTAGCAAACCGCTCGTAAATCTACTGGAGGTTCGTCGTCGTCGTTCCCGATGATTTTGGGACTGCTTTTGCTCAATTTTCTTTTTTGTGGTCTTTAGGAAAGGCTCCTCGTAAGCAACTCGCAACCAAGGCTGCCAGGAAGACTGCCGCTGTAAGTTTTTTCTTCGACTCGCTGGCCAGCCCCTTTCGTCGTCGTTGTTGTCACCGACGTTCCCGCCTTTTGCACTGCCACTGACTGGTTTTTCCCACGCAGGCCTCCACCGGTGGTGTGAAGAAGCCTCACAGGTTCCGTCCTGGAACAGTCGCCCTTCGTGAAATTAGGCGTTACCAGAAGTCCACCGAACTGCTCATTAGGAAGCTCCCCTTCCAACGTCTCGTCCGTGAAATCGCTCAAGATTTCAAGGTCCGTTTGTCCGCCGTTTTTGTTATTTTATGACTCATACTGAATCGCTGTCTAGACCGACCTTCGTTTCCAGTCCTCCGCTGTCATGGCTCTTCAAGAAGCTGCTGAAGCTTACCTCGTCTCCTTGTTCGAAGACACCAACTTGGCTGCTATCCATGCCAAGCGTTAGTACTTTCATCTAATCCTTGTCATTGTGTTGCTTATGCATTCTTATTCTGTACAGGTGTTACCATCCAGCCCAAGGATCTCGCCCTCGCTAGGCGTCTCCGCGGGGAACGCTCCTAAATCACCCATTCTCGGAGCTGGGGTGTTGAGCATGTTTACGGCTTTATTTTGTATATTCAACTCTTATTCGTATGCACTGTGTATATGTTGCTTTATGTTGTATGATTCCTGAGACTTACAGTACGATACACTCGACCTACAGGTCTTTATATTTATGTATTAGCACCATGTTGGCATTCATAAACCCGCTTTGGTCGGAATAAAAGGACCATCCTGGCATACAAACCCTACATCATTCGAAATCTACATACATTCGCCATTCAGTGAGGACTGAGAAAAGTAAGGAGGAAACCCACCGTAGTAGCGTTACACATCGCAGCGACTGGGGCTCCCGTCTCTGTCCTTGCGAAAATATCTTTGGCCAATATGTTGGATGCTATTTTGTATAGAAATAGGCCCGTCAGCGAGACGAAGGAGCACGGGAATGGACATGACGAACTGGTATTGGGGTAGAGGTCCAGGATTATAACTTCCTTGCCTGTAGCATTGGCAACTGCGTACCAGCAGGGATCGGTGACGCAAGATCCTTCGACAAAAGGTACGCTGTAGTAGAGAATTTTGAGTACGATTTGTAACCTGGATATTTGACAGATATACAGACTCTTTGACTATCCCGTGGAAATCATCAAACAAAAAGTCTGCGATATGGGTATTGTTAACGGTGGTAGAGTTCGGTTTCGGGCCATCCTATGGGACACGCAATGAACAAAGACGGGAAGACATAGACGACAAGAAACACACTTCTTGGTCGAAGTAGCTTCATCGATGAATGGAACCGCATTAGAAATTTTGCAGCGTAAACGAGATGAACTCACTTTTGCGTGACATAGATCTATCACAATGGTCAATGTCAATTTCCACCGCTCAGAGTTTGAAAGGTGCATACAGGAAATGGAACGTCAAGGAAGGTGATATTCCTCCATGTGATGCTATAACCAAATGGTTAGCACTTAAAAATATCAGGGCACACTCGACTCACTTGCGTGCAACTCCATTTCCTCCGGTCCAACTTTTGAAACGAGCGCCATACAAAGAATTATTCTGAACGAAAAGTTAGCAGAATCAAATAAACACTGCCATCCACGGCAAGTTAGTTGAATGCGAGGTTACAGACCATCACAACATTTTCAAACCTATCGGACGAGACAGTCAATGATACAGTAAACAGGTCCAGCATAGATCGACACACAGCACATTCTGCACGTTCGCCACAGCTCCGCCTTCGCCGAGTGAGCCTATCGAGAGTCCATGACCGTTTTCACAATAAGAATCTCTAAGGAAAGGGATATCATCGTTATTGAACTGTTACGATTCAAGATAGTAAATAGATCGCCTCACCGAACAGTTATGTTGATCCCACCGCTCTCGACAGTCACGCAGTCGTCACCGTTATTAACGTGGTTGTTTTCAAAAAGGATGTTCGTGCCTCCCGCATCAAAGCCTTGTAGATGGATGATTTACGACTCTGAATATGAAGTAGATAACTGTCTGACTTACCATCTCTATATCAAAGCAAGATAATGAGAAACCGGTTCAAACAGAAGAAAAGGTTATTGCTGTTTTCAAAAAGGCTTGCGCGGGTCAAATTTTCACGTGAGAAAGATATATGTTTGATTTTTGCGTGTTTCGCAACGCTCCAACTGTTTTCATTCATAACTCGCTCAATTCTTCTTCAATCGCAAAAAGGTTTTTTTTTCCTGAATCCGCAGCTCAATCTGCAGACACAAGGCTAGACAAGTAAGTATCTTAGATAAAAATGGCATGCAATAGTTAGAATTCATGTATTTGATGTTGTTGGAACTGTTTTCAGTCGAAACTCACTCAGTTCTTCAACAGAAACAAAAGTCATTGTGATTTCTGAATCTACAACATATTCTACAGGTGCCGTGTAAATTTCGAGGAACTTTCAGGCCAAGCAGGCGCAACAATGGTCAACAATACCGAGAAGCGGCGTAAGGCCGAAAAGAAAGCAAAAATTGCAGAAAAGAAAGCTGAAAAGAAATCCAAGGCTGCTGGGAAGGTCGAGGGAGGTTCCAAGACTTCCAGGCTGAAGATTGGGACGATCAAACTACCAGCAAAGGGCACAAAGGCTGCTGCAACTCTGAATTTGAGCAAGGGCACTGCAACTCAGGATTCAGACCAGGGTCATGATCAGTCCTCCACTTCACAGTCCATCCGATCAAGTACTTCTCCTTCTCCACCCCCAAGGGTTAGTCCAGAACGCATTGATGCAGCTAAATCCATATGGCGAGCTGGCGGTATCAAAGCACTAGAGGAATCGGAAGTATGGAATGGTGGCAACTGGAAAGATGATCTGCAAGGATATTTGACTGCAGCTGTTGGATCTGATGATAATGAATGTGTTGGTGAGGAAGATGAAGAGGACGGCAATCCAGACCTGGTTACAGAGGATGAAGAGGACATGGATGAGGAAGAGGATGTAGAAAATGATGAAGATTCGGAGTCAGATGGTAAGTGGCTTCCATTGTTTCAGTTACTTTTACTTACATTCCACTGAAGAACCTTATGACCTTGAATTTCTTGTACCATATGACGGAGCATCAGAGTCGCTCACTTTCGCTTCCAATACTACTTGGTCCGAATTCAGAGCAATCATGAGCAACAAGCTCAACATTTTACCGAAGAACCTTCGTCTTGGCTATTCTTTCTCCTCTGAAGGGAAAAGTGCTGCAGTCAAGCATCTCTCAGAGGGTATTCACCTGATCCAGCTGTTCTCCAAGGCATCTACTGCCAAGGAGCTCCTTCGCAAAAGTCGCAAGCAGGATAAATCATTCTCTGTGATAATCAAATTGCTGGAGCCTAAGAGTTCTGATGGTGCAGCGAAAAAGAGTAAAGATAAGGGCAAGGATAAGGAGAAGTCAAAGAAGGTATGTGTATTTTGAGTAACGGGTTTTACTCATCTAATATCCCAGTTTAGCGCAAGAGATCCTGTCAAGACAGTGACAGCGGAAGTGATACAGACAATGATTCGCATGGCAAGAAAGGAATGACACAATGGGTTGCACAGCTTGAACGAGATAACAAGTGTGAGGAGCATCCAGACAATCTTCATGGTTGTATGAAACTACAAGATGGACATGTTCCCTTCACAAAAGATTTATTGACTGGTTGGGCGATGTATCTGGTAAGTTTTTGTTGATTCAATTTTCATGTGTGCTAACAATATATCAGCAAAAGGGATACCAGTCAACCACAGTTCCTCCGAAAGTTTTGACAGGTAAACTGATGGATGCTGCTCCTCGTACTCGCAAACTAGCCCCGCAAGCTGCATCAGTGATCTCCCCAAGTACTCCGACACCTACTCCGATGCCTGCTATGCCCATGCCTGCTGTGGCTAACCACGGAAGCTATCCAATTCAATATCCACATCCTCCGTTTGGCGGATATAATATGCCGCACTATCCATATCCTCCTCCGCCACCTCCTCCGCCACCACCATTTGGCACCTATCCTGCACCTTCACATGCACCTCCATATTGGCAGCAGACGGAGCATCATGCCTATCGTGGGTTTGACTATTCCTCTCGACCACCAGCTAACAAGCGTCATTACATTGATGAACTTCCGAGCTCAGATCCTCCTGATATCATGGAAAGTCTTGACTTGTTCCCTTCACTCGAAGCTTGGTTGCAAGATCTTGATAAGGGTCCGCACGGCCGAGGAGGTCATAATTTTGCTTCCTTCCTTCCCAACTTTTTGCAGGACAAGTATACTCATGTGTCAGACTTGGAGGATATATCAGTTGATAATCTACTTAGGGTTTGTGTGGAAATGCCTCGACGCACTGCAGAGATCATCCAGAAGGAGTCAAGCAAGATGATCATGAAGATTCAGAAGGATGCGAAGGCACGAGCTCGGGAACGTCGTTAGGATCAGGTATTATACATACACTGCAGATCGAGTCCTACATACATACTTTTTGGCATATAGTACATATAGTAAATATTTAGACTGAGTAACCCGAATGTCCATACCAACCTGCAGCATCAGATGAAGTGACTGTCCAAACAGCTTCATTCAACAAAAGATAAACATCTGTATCATCTTCCTCAGTCATTGCAGTGCGCAAAATGCCACCATTCCGTCGGATATGAGCCTTGATAGCAGAGAAAGCTAACTCAATAGGGTTGTAATCGGGGGAATATGGAGGAAGGAATTCGTAACGCATGCCGCTGTTATATCACTAAGCAAAAACAACAAAAAAAAAGTAATAAGCAAAGACATACCGGTCTGTGATCATATCAAGGATCTCTGGCGATTTGTGAATACGGCAGTTATCCATTACTATGACTGAATTCGGTTGAGGATAGGGATTCATCTGATCAAGTAGTCCATCAACAAATTTTGCAAATGAAATCTTATTGAATGACCCTTCGACAATATCTAAAGCAAGGATTCCATCCAAGGAAAGTGCCGGGAGAATAGAGTATCTATAAAGCAAACATGAGCTTGATCCTTCAAGGAATCAGACCAAGATACATACCTTCGACCCCGGATGAAAAAAGCCTTTCGAGTTGCTCTCTTCCCCAAAAGAGCCCATGCATAGTTACGGTACGTTGTGCGTCGATCAGCAGAACTTTCGTCCACAAATACCAGTTGGTTTGAAGTGTATCTTGAGCCTATTCTAGCAGTGTATTCGGCGCGTTTCAATGTGCTTCGTTCTATTGCTTTCCGAGTGAGCTAAAGTATATAAAAGGTCAATTAGAAAGTAAATTACAATGAAAACGGTACATACCTTCTTCATACGAAACCCTCCACGTCTCAGTGTCCTCCAGATTGTTACAAGTGAAACGGTTTTTCCATATATTGCTTCAAGATCATCTTTCAACTCATCAAGGTATTTATCACATTCCTTATTGACAGCGCCTTGGATAAACTGGATAACGATGTTGAGAGAAGGTATATTAGCCTCTTGAGAAAGCACTGACAGCAACCTCATCAGCCCGCAAGTGCCGTAGCCTCCCTTGTTGTTGAGAAGGAATGACAGTTGGATCGCCTAAGCAATGAAATCTTCTCATAATAGCCTGCTGATTTCTTGTTGAGACACCCGTAATAGCCCGAATTTCAGATGGAGTGTGCAGTCCAGAGAGGCGGACAACTGTCCAGCACATATCGTCAGAAGTTGCCTTCCCTCGAGCCATCTAGAAATGATAAATGAAAGAAAAGGAGAGCGAAATATCAATATTGATCTCATGGGTGACCATTGTCTCTAAAACACCTACTCTTCTAGCCTTGTGTCTGCGGATTGAGCTGCGGATTCAGGAAAAAAAAACCTTTTTGCGATTGAAGAAGAATTGAGCGAGTTATGAATGAAAACAGTTGGAGCGTTGCGAAACACGCAAAAATCAAACATATGTCTTTCTCACGTGAAAATTTGACCCGCGCAAGCCTTTTTGAAAACAGCAATAATTATACGTGTTAAACGGAAAAGCCTGAAACTGATTAAGTATTGGATTCCTATGGTTAAAAAATACACGAAACTCACAGAAGAGGAGTTATCGGATATTGCCAGGATGGTATTATTGGAGATGTGCAGGTTCTCTGAGCCACTGGTGGCAAAGTTCCAACCGATAGGCTAGCAGGAGGCTATAGTTAAGTCACCGCGGCAGAGTCAGACAGAAGGTACCTTCCAAAGTTTAATATTCTGAATGACGCCGGTCTTGATATTGCTGAAAGCCCACCCATGAGGTCGGTTTGTTTGCTGCTGGATGTTCCACCACTGGATGCAACAATGAAGGATGATAGCGAGACGCAATGGCCGACACGTACAGCTTGTCCATGAGCATCCACCCAGCCCCATTCAGGGTCTGTTGAACCTCGAAGTGTGACATTGGTTCCTCCAGTGAAAGTAAACCTACGCAAAAGATTAATCGACCGCAATACTCAGAGAATCAGAAAGCAACGGACCATGCGCCAGGGAAGCTCTTGACGAAAGTATATCTTCAACTTTACGTGCCATCGTAAACAATTCCCAGAACCTTACCGAAGAACCAACAATATCTATCTACCAGTCAGTCCTGCGTGAATAAAAGCAAAAGAGTGTATACACACCTTGGATAGCCGTGATGTTTGTAGGATACGTCAAGTTTCCTTCTATCCGTACCTCGACATTGGTCAAAACCGGGAACTTGATAGGTGTAAAGATATTGTACGTGATTCCCTTTTGAAATAATATCGTTGAATTGGAGCTGAAATTGGCCAACACGGCAGTCAACGCTGGGGTATCATCTTGGCCTTGGCCTGAAGCGTGCGGGACAGTGAATGCAGACCATGACCTAGCAGGTAAGGCGTATCCGAGAAGGAGGAATAGATGAGATAAGAGTACACCTAAAGAGAAAAGGTGTAGCATGATGAAACCGGAGTAATGACGATTTATCCCCCAGAACAGCACTTTTATAGGGACGACCGAGTGGGTCTTCACGTGGGTTGTATGCGGAAGGTATACGGGAGTGGTCAACAAGACTACGGTCCGGGAACGAGCATTTGCGCACTCAGGACCGCTTCTTCTGAATTGCACGAGGGCATCATGATCATGAGACACTGAGTGGTATAGAAAAGTGGCTGAGTGTCGTTCATATGAAAACTGCAGTGTACTTACCAGAAGACATGCGGATTGCAGCAAATCTATGGACATACATAAATACAATTAAAGAAACGATTAAGTAGCTCAGTGAATGTCCAACCAGTGTAAAGCTAGATCCCGTGTGTAGACGGAAATGCGCTTTGGGTTCGAGAGGGCTAATCGAGGTTGTTCGCAGGCTAAAGAATGTATACATTGGAAAGCGGGGAAAAGTCCCTCTATCTCGACGCGGTACTGGTTTTATACGTACCGAGTCCCTATGTATCTATGGTGGTTGTACTAGCGACAGTAAGTAGTAAGGAACGAAACGTGCCCGAGAGCACCGATAACTGGTAGGTATGTAAGGTAATGTCACTACGGTAAGTCCAAGAAACTTGTCGCGAATTCATACGCGTGCATACGCGTATGAAGCGCGACACCAGCAACGCAGAAGCCATCTGGCAAAGCTTTCGATACCTCATGCATCTGCCCGAGTTTTCGACTTTCTGATTCGATTTTCTCACTAGTTTCATGGCTAGATACTATTGTCTCTTTCACCTCTGGACCGTTGTAGACTATTGGTCGAATCGGAGGCTAGATTAAGACGTAAGTTATGAGTAGTTACACGAAGCTATGAAGAATCACCGAGAGCTAAGTTACGATCCTATAGCAGTAGCACAATTTAAACCACTGCCAGCCCCGCGATGTCGGTCTCCCACTCCCGCGCAGCCTTCTCTTCGACTCAGCCAAGCACCTCGCTGACCCAGAGTTGCACTCGAGGGCCCAGTTGCAGGAGAGGAAGGAAGGAATAAAGCTGGCGAGTAGGACAGGTGATACCGTGACGGAACTGGGAAAAGGACGCAGAGGAGTCAGACTCGTGGTTGTAGCCGGGACCGATAATTCTATTTGGAAACCCCGTGATAGGCCAAAGCGTATCTTATCGTTTCAAATCAACATATATGTATTTCGAGTCATTTAGAATCCCGACCGCAATAAACTGTACATCGTTTACTACTAACAGTTTATGGAGACGATAGACACATCCCGACTACCCAACTCCCACCCCAGCTCCCCAGTACTATAGGCATTCCCGCTAGATCACCATAGTTGGATCTCGGGTTGAGCCACGTAATTTCCGATTGTGTTCAAAGGGAAACAGGACACAGCCGACAGAAAATGACTGAATTGCTTTGTCCTGGCAGCGACAACGTTGGTATTCGCTATCAAAAACGATGAGCATGTACTCATACACAATTGTGTGAAGCACTTACCAGCCGCTTCCAGCAGCACCGATGACGGTAATGGGAGCAAGTAAGAGGGACATTAGCGTCAAGTCGCCAAGAACAAACCAAGGAAGGCGACGAGCAGCCAACGACAGGGTTAGAGCAGACTCAACAGTGTTTGCCACGCACTGAACATGGACCGGTGCTGCAGCTACTAGCTGGCTCCCGAGTTGAAAGAAGGGTGGGACGCGGAGTAGCGGGGCGGCGGAGAACGAAGGCCTATTTTGAACTGTCATAACGAGTAGAGAAGTTCGTGATAGAAGAACTGAGTACTTGAACGACGGTTGTTGTTCGAGTGAGTAATCCCTGTCGAAGTTTGCAAGAGTCTTTATACCTTTTCAGCAGTATGGTGATGCATGCAAGTGGTCGAATACACTGTATTATCTTTCATCCGCGTAGAACACACGGAGAAAATGAGACTGTCTTAGTGGATAACAAAAATCGTGCCATGTAGCTGGGAAATTAGAATTCTTTCCATTATCACACAAGAAAAGGGGGTATTTAGACAGCGGAAGGCGAGATACTTTGAGGCTTGGCTTATTCAAGGCTTCTTCTCATGAATGGACCAATCGTTGTTTCTATTCATCGAAATCATAAAGCCGCGATGAACAGGCACGGACATAAATTCCCTCTCCTGTAAGGTTCCCGAGATGTACCATGACTCTTCACTGGTTCGAACACAATCGAATTTTTTCTTTTCGATTTTTGGAATTCCACGTGATCGTCCCTGTCCAAAATAGTCGATTTTTATTTGTATTTTATTGTATTTTACCCACCGAGGCGAAACAAGTCTGGCAGTAGTCTCCGGGTCCTAACGCAACATAC